>CM038470.1:27699289-28001044 GCA_021464415.1 Lonicera japonica | reverse complement strand
TAATTAGTAAATTAAAGGTGCAAGTATACAAAATTATACCTTGATATGAATGTATTGTCAAATCTCATGCCATTAATTCTAATTTTTAAACTTATAATAATTTAAAGTAATACAATATAGTCCTTCTTATAATATAATAATATATTTTCTCTTATACCTTTCATAAAAATAGAATCATATAAATTATTTTTTCACCATTTTCCTTTTTACCTAACAAACTTAGAAGTACAAAGTAAATAGGATGAAATTGATAATAAATCACACTTGTCATTTTTAGTTCCACTTTTTCTCTTTTAGGCCTTTCTATGTATTGGCACTTTGCTGTCCAAAGTAGAGCCACTCATTTCCCTTTTAACTCCTTCAATGAGGACAACCTGGAAGTACTTTTAAAAGATAAAAATAAAATAAAATTAATTAAATTAAATTAAAGGGACCCATCATATTACTTTTAAACTGCTCCCAATAATGTTTTACTAAGGACTTCAAAATATTTTTCCTCTAGACAACTCAATCCTTTTTTTTTTTTTCCTTTTTTATTCATAATAAAAAAGAAAAAATTAATACAAGCAATACACAGATATACTCCTATTGATCAATCACGAAAGTTGAGAAAATAAAACAGAGTTTATGTGGTTCAAACTTGGGTTGCGGGTGGAGTGAAGCTTCCCCATCCAATATCCACCATGTTAACACCTTATTTTATTATTATTATTATTATTATTATTATTATATTGAATAAAAAAAATATGGATCAAGGAATGGACTAGTATTATTTTTAAAAAAAATAGAGAGAAGACAGAATGGACAAGGATCCTATCCATTGATAGATTTATTTTTTCAAGTGATCTATATGCTATGGCATCTTGTTATCTATTTTCATACAAAAAATACTTGGATTTTTATTTAAATAATAATTTGAACAAAAAAAAGAAAAAAAAATGTACTACAAATTCTGAAATTCGGATAAACAAAACGCTACAAAGTAACTTACAAGTGGATTGACTAGATCACAATCTTATCCGTCTATAATCAATTATGACTCATATTAATATATCATTTACGTATTAATTTAATATGTAATTTTTGTGTTTCTAGTATTACTATATAATCCCTTAAAAAAAAGTTCCTCCTAAAAAACGAAAGTATAGGCGTGTGTTTTAGCTTAATCCCTTTATAACAAGAGAAAAGGACATTTACATGCTAGAGAAATCATCAAAATCCAGTTGATGATTATACAAATAAAAGACAAAATTAGGGTTTTTGGCACTAATATCAAACATGATTTGATGAAAATCTAATCTTGACCCATATTCACACAATTTGAGCAAATCATTCAGGATGGGTGATCAATTTCAAAATCCACCCTCATCATTAATATGAGGTCCTTACCTCTCTTAGCGTAAAAGTTGGACTAATGTTTTTCTGATGATAAGCATTATTTTGATCAAATCAATCTAATAGTTGATTGAAGGATTTTATGTAATTTGGATGAGAAGATCCCAAATTGGATTCGAAAGATGCTCAAATAAATATATAATACAAAATAAACTCTGAAGCATACGCGATGCGTGTAAAATTCGATGACATTATGTTGATTATTAAAACATTCAATTTAACACCATGTAATTTGATAATCTTTAACGGTTAGGATATGTATTACAATGGTAAGCCTTAGGTTTGAATCATGTTTCTAGTGTGATACTTTTACTTTATTTTTGTAAAATGTGAAGTAAATAGGGTAAGTAATTCTGTATACATCTTAAACGTTTTGGATGTGTTTAATATTAACCATAAATAACGCACCCATTTAAGGAGAAACGTCCATTTTCTTTTTAGTGATGCGTTAATAAAGCATTTATCAACTATTCTTATTTTTTTTTAAAGGGAAAACAAAGCAGGAAATGACCCTGAATCAACCATGAACCGAGAACCGATAGGTTGGGTTGGTTCTGCTTCTTGTTCAGGTTGGTTCTAGTTCTAACAAACAAAGAACCAAACCGCTTCGATTTGGTTCTGTTTTCGCATTGCAAACCACCCGACCTGTGCCATGCGCACACTATCTCATCACATGACTACACCTAATTCATTCATTGCCTCCAATTAGGGTAAATCGGTTCCACAAGTGTGTTTTGCCGCTATAATGGGAAACATGTGAGACCTTCATATTGAAAACTTAGAGGCAATATAGTGCCATGTGATACTCCTAGACTACTAATATCTTGTCATTAAGTTACTTTAACAATACTTGATTTAAGTGACCAGTTCTCTCTGAATCCAAAATATGCCAAAAGAAATATAATTCATTCCATCTCGAATTAAGAATCCATGTTTGTGACTTTCACATTATTTAAGAATGCCTAATGTCATTACAATAGATGGTTTAGACAAAAACTGGCTTCGAATTGTGAGTTTTGGTATGTTGCTTATGTTTGAAAAGGAAGAGAACTCTTAACCCAGAGAAGGAGAATATTATTGGCTGTTAATTTGTGGAAAGGGAGTACATAATATTGTATATAGGTTAAAAAAAGTAGTACATATTCTGTTACATAATCCAAAGCTGGTATAAAATTGACCTATGTGCCACCGCCAATACATTTTAGCTACTTTGATGACTTACTCCAACATCATTCTCTTCATCAACATTTCCATAAACAACAGCGAAATAGTGACCTAAGGTTTTCAGAGTGAGGCCTGGGAACCGATGTGGACCCGCGCGGTCTCGGGTCAATTTGAACGAATGGCCATTTCATGGTCTGTGCCGCTTCGCATTCCTCCCACCCATCCCCAATCACACAAAACCGGACATTTGGTCCAGTGAATCGCTCTTTGATATATGAAAAACACTGGGGCTTCCCACTTCCCATGAGCTGTAGACTGAAGAAATATGCATATACACATACATACTAGTCAGGTAACCATATATGTACACCCAAATACTAAATATTCAACTTGTAAATGAAATCTGTACATTCAGATGTTAATCTAAATCCCTTTGGGATGAGAGCGTGTGAAAGTGTGGTGGATCTAGAAAATTGGCTTTGCCGTGTGTTTGTCGTAATGGTAAAATTTGAGGGGTTTAAGTTGTACATATCTAATATAAATTATAGTGCAAATACCTAATTTAACCTCCACGAAGCTTTCACATTTTTAAATTGCCAATAAATCCCTACACTCTTCTTTTTCTTAAAAAATATGCTACTAATAAGATTCAAACCATCACGACTAAGCAAGTTGACTCATGCTCAACCGCTATGCCACTTGGACTTTTAGTCTACATTTTTACTCAAATCAGTTTAGATATATACAACTTGCATACGCGTCGACTATGTGGGTAAGCTAGTATAAATACAACCCATCTCCAAAGCTTTAGCGAGAGTTTTTCTGCTGCTAAACCATACCGCCCAATGCATTGGCAACATAAAACCATCGTGAGGCCCGGACCACGTGGGGAGGCCCACTGTAGAGCCTATCTAATATAGTCTTTGAAGATAGAGGTAATCCAATTGAAAGATATCATAAATTTTGTGGGGCATCCAACAATCAATAACAATACACAACTTTATAAAACCTTATCAGCAGATCCAAGACGAGGGCATCCAACAATCAATGACAAGTACTTTGGGGTCGCTCCAACGTACAAAATGTTGATTTGTCATTCTGGTTTATTTAGGGAGAATATTCCCCTAAATCGCAAGATATCATGTACTCCCTCCGTGTCAAATTAAGAGTCCATTTTCCTTTTTGGGACAATTAGTGTACCAAATATCGCCCTAATAAATAAATAAATCTTCTTCACAACCATTAGGTTGCAATAAAGTTCGCTTTTTCTATGAACGTCAATGCGTGGATATTATTTGGATTCACAATTATGCGATTGCAAAATATTCACCATCGACATGTTTAGGGTTATTTGATTTCTTTACCGTTATTTAGTTTAAGTCATATAAGAGCCTAAACCATGTCAGTGGGTTCTTGTAAATTATTATCTAGCCCCCTATTGCATGTGCGATATCAACCCTTACTTTACCAATCCAAAAAAAATACATTCAATTTTTTACCCCAAAGATATCCAATTTGATGCAAAAAATGAAGTACTTGAATAGTTTGCTATGGAAATTGATGTAGAGCATAAAATGGAAAAGTAAGCACCCGGTTGATACAGAGAGATAAGAAGATAGAAGAGCTGAGTGCATTCCAAGAGAATATCAAAGAGAAGTAACTGACCGTTCTCGCTAGGTATAAAATCATCAAGTCGAAAGAGCAAGCATTTGACAAGGCTGGGTATCAATGAACCAGAAGTCACTAAAATGTTAACATTTTGAATGTTCTCCTTGTTTCCACTTGAACATTGCTCCAAGCATGCCCGAGCTGCATTTAAAGAAGATATAATGTAATAATTTTGATTTTTGACAATTTAGAATTTTAGATGGAAGCTGTTGCTATTAATCACAAAAACAAAAAAACAAAAAAGAAATCCATTCTTCAACGTGGAGACCAAAAGAAATGCAAATAATCATTTTTATTGAGGACGCGAATCCAACATTAAGTGTGTTTTATGTAAATGAATAAAAGGTGTCCCACTACGGTCAAGGAATTATGATGGAGTGTACTAGAGTGGTCGCATCCCGGTCCAGCTTAGTAAGATATTGTTTGCCTTAGGCTCAAGCCTGCACAATTTTGCTTTTCCTCGAAAGGCCTCTAACTAAAAAAGATTGGTGACCACACATATATAATATATCACATGTTCACCTCACCCAAGTGATGTGGGATGAACTCCAATTGTCTGTCAGCAACTACTGCAACCACACCTGGGGACATACAACAACCCGCCCACAACACTAGGGTTGTTACAAGCGCGGGCGGAGTGTATATAAGGAACTCTTTATTTTAACTTTTCTGCAAGTCAGAATACCATGTCGTGTATTTATAAAGAAAACTCGAAAATTTTTCATTCAGAATTGTTTGGGGAAAAGCCATTCCATGAAAGAATTATGAACGCTGCAGTCTAGCCATATACTCTATACATCTCGAGTCATTATTGCCAATGACATATAAACAATACATAAAATAATAGCAACTATCTCTTTTCTAGGCATCAAACTTCTGGATTTCCACATGAGCAGGTAGCTATTACCACAAAAAGAAATATTAAGAGAAACAGAAATATGAACTATAAGAAAGCAATTTCTGATCAGCAGGTGGCTTAATCACAAGATAATCTACCTGAAGAAAGCCATCTATCTGTATATCTATCGGTCACATCATACAGATCATTCCAGAATTTTGCCATATCTTCATCGAAAACACTATGCAAACCCTGCAGTAATTTGAGTTCCATTATCATTATAGATTGTACCAAAATGATGAATCATAAATGACACATAAGCTGAAAGCAACTCTTTCCCCTCAAATGGTTGTTGCCTAGCTACTATAATAACTAGATATTGTGGCACACTCGATGCATATGCACTATCAAGTAACTTCTCACATTATATAGATTTTTATAAAATATTACCCACTTGATGGCATTTGGTCGAGTGGTGATAATATATGTGTTCTTCGTATTTGAGGTCATTGGTTCAAATCCTAGTTCAACCATTATTTTATTTTATTTTTTTGATAAGAAACAAGATTTCATTAATAAATAAAAAAAGGACAAACTGAGAGGGGACACGGAGTCCACCAACAAATCATATAACCCAAAAAAAAAGCCAATAGCACACACCTACAACATATTATACAATGGAACACTATTCAAAAATGAAAAATCCAAGCTTTCCAATTTTTCTTGATGTCTTCCACTATATATTTTTTGAAAGGCTTGGTGTTGGAATCCCACAACAAAGCCATGAATTTGACTCTTTCCCACAGCCACTCCTTTCTTCTACCTTTCCTTTGAAAATTCTACAATTCCTCCCCATCCATAATAACCAAAAAGGAAGCAACTTTGACACATCTCCATAACTCCCTGCTCTTAGATTTGTCTCTGTAACTATTGATTTCCAAGAGAAGACAACGCACGCCATTTTTGGGAATGGCCCAACTAAACCCAAATTATGTACAAACTTTGTTCCATATGAAGTATGAGTAAGGGCAGTGTAACAACAAATATTCAAAGGTTCCGCATCTCTCTTGCAAAGTACACACCAATATGGGGAGAGACAATAATTCGGTCTTTTCTTTTGCAATAGATCATAAGTATTAACCCTCCCACGAGCAACTAACCATGAGAACACCTTCACTTTTGTGGGAATGCCGGCTGCCCAAATGACTTTTGAAGGAGCAAAATGTGGATGCGATGGAGAATCGATAAGAGATTTCAAAAAAGAAGAGCAAGAGAAACCCTCCCGAAGACAATCTAACACCCTCAATGACTCTCAACAATGAAAGGAACTCTTCCAACTCTCTGTCATTCAAGCATTATTTTTTTTCTAAAGCATGAAGGCTAATTTTGAATAAAAAGAGATCATGATTCATGAGTGAGATGCGTAAAAATCAAATGACCAAAACCTTTTTGTACTTTTGGGCTATGATGCGGTGACGGTATGCTAGTTTCCTTTTATTGATATCATCATTCAAGGGACCAAAGCCATCCTCACTAAAATCATAATCAGAAAGATCTTGACCGTCATCATATTGGCTCAGGGCATCAAGAAAGGGCTTATTGCAGTTTTCAATCTGCATCACCAAGTTTTAAAAAATAAGAATTAACAACAAACCAAGCACACTTTCCACTCATAAACGGATACAAATTTTCCATCACAATATGTTAAGTGGAAAATCATACATTAAGGATGCATTTGCTAAAAAAAGTTGAAAAATGATTGAGAACATTACTAAATTTATAAGAAGTTGGAAAAAGAGATGAGTGATTTAGTGAAATGTTCTATTACTTTTTCCATTCTACATTGAATCAAATTCTTTTGGGCGATGGGTAAGAAATTTTTTCCATGAAAAAGTGTAGAAGATGGAACATCTCACCAAATCATTCATCTGTTTTTCCAACTTCTCATACAACTTACTCATTTTTCCAATAATTTTCCAATTTTTTATCAAACGGGCCTTAAAATTTGGAACTTATAACTCAGAAATAACTTACTTGCTCATAAAAGAAATACTCATCACACACTTGAAGTATGTGGTTCTCCCAAGTCTTGCCAATTTCAACACCCTTTTCAACATCCTTTGAGCCATTGAAAGGCTCTGCATATGTTCCATTTATCAGAGATTTTAGCAATATAAGAGTCTCATCCATGTCCCAAACATACACATTCATTTTCTGATCCATAATGATACAAGCAGCCTTATTATGGCCTATACTTTTACTGGGATTCCTTGAAATTGCCACTTCTTCAATAAGTCAAGTCGCATATAAAAGTGGACTGTTGATAGGTAGTCTGTCAAATAACAATTCACTAAGTGTCAAGTAATTGAATGACACAACATACTTACACAAATTAAAACTATACATAACGCGAAAAGAAGTCTAAATACTCGCAGGCTTATGGGCAAGTACTACCCCAGGTTCGGTCTATACCGGGCCTTCCTTAACCTCCAAGCATCCATAGTTGTCTCAGTTAAAGGGTACCAATATAAGGTCTGTTTGAATTTTTAACTTCAGAATGCTGAACACCCATTGCTGCACTCTAAATGCTTAATGTGAATGGAACATCTAAAAGAACATGTTTGGTTTTATTTGGCTCTGAATGGTGAACATAATGCATTTTACAACTTTACCCTTATTATGATGATATAATCAATAGCTAATTAATAAAAAGAATAAGGGCAGTAAAATTTCATGAAAGTGAAATTAAGCATTCATCACATGACTTGCCTCTTAACAAAGAATGATGAATTTTAATCCAGTTCAGTATCAAGAGGTGAGAAACAAACACCATTTCTACCTCTTAATGCCGAATAGACTACCATTCAGGCATTCAGCATTAACAGGTAAAACCAAACACCACCTAAATCCTGGCCTTCTTGAGTGAGAATCATCTCGGGGCCACTTCATGATAGTATGTCCTTGTGCGGGCACATTGGAGGGTCTAAATGCACCCTTGGGATTATTACACAAGCACTCTAAGAAGCCTAGATACCATGAGTGCGAGGGCGTGTTTAAGCAGTTGCTTGCTTACTTAACCATATCAAAATCCCCAGAATCATGTTTCACTTTCTTTGGTATCCCACACATTGTTATTATAAGACACCGAGTCCTCTTTCGTTTCATGATCCAGGATATGTAATTTCACACATAAGTTCGAGCTTTAAGCTTTAGCAAAGGAATTGGCACTGCTTGATCCACACTCTTGACATAAATTACAAGAGTTTATACAAAACAAAATTTCCAATTTAGAATTCCAAAAAATTTCCTCAACCTATCATCTTTTCAATCCAATACAACCCTAATAATTCATACCCTCAAAACCCTTTATCCCAGTCAACTCCAGCAAAACAACCTACCTTAACAACAAAAATTACTAACAGTTATAATTCTTAGATATATGAATGAAGACAAAAGAGACCTAATTACATACGCGAAGAACAAAATAAAAAAGGTTTTCTCTGTCCGTAATCAACATTTAGAAACAAACTTTTAAGAAGATTTGAGGTTCCATGTATATCAGTGTTTGTATATATATAATTATATAGGGCAATCGTAGAGAGAGAAAGTTAGATGCAGATGCAAGTAGATAAATGGAGGGATTGCACATATGTTACATACAGAGAGGGTTTCGTCACACAAATCTGAACTCTGAAGTCTGATCACTGGACGGATTACGAATTGGAAGGGAATGAAAAGATAATTCTGCTAATGTAACGGAAATTACAGTAGTAGTGTATAAGAGTGAGGATAAGTCGGTTTAATTTGAGCTTTGAACCTGAACAATGTGCTTGGATGCAGAGAAAGTAAAAGGAAATGGAAGAGAAAGGAAAGAAAGAATGAAAAACTTTGATAAAAGGGACTGGTTTAATGAGTTTGTCCCCAATTTACGTTAATCGGGTGTATTTAATTGAGATTTTAAAAGATTTTGACTTATTTTTTAAAATTTGTGAATTTTGTTAAATTCATGAATTATTTTAAAAAGCTTTTAAATATATTTTATATTTATAAAATTATTCTTCTCACTTTAGGTTGAATAAACTTGTATTTTACTTTCACCAAAAATTTTCAATTCCTTTTTACTCATTCCTCTATTTTCTTAAAATCTAAATAAGACTTTATTCCCTATCTATCTTATTCTAAACCCATGACTGCATTAATTCACAATAGATTGGGTTTTTTTGCCCTTTTTATTTGATTTTCATTTTTTGTCTAAAAAAATTCATAAAATGGGAGAAAAAAATTGTGGGAGAGACATCTCTATAGTTTCGGAAGAATATGACTACTTGAATAATTAAAACTTTAAAAGTAGCAATATTTAAATCAAATAAAAGGATTTAATAAAGTGAATGAATAAGATGGATTTAAATAAATAGAAACGAAGAAAAAATAATACGTAAGGTTTGAGAAAATACGATGTTTTAGATAGAGAGAATAGAGTGGAAGGGTTTAATAGATTATAGAGATAAGAAGAAATAATACTTAAGGTTTGAAGAAAGATGGAAAATAAATCCATGTGAAATCTTTCACTTGAAGAGAAGATTTATTGGTGGATTTGTTATTCATAAAAATACAGTCAAATCCATCAAAATCTATCAACTTATAAATTCTTAAAAGTTTATTGAATTTTAAATACTATAAGATTTTAAAATACTATTTTTAATTATAATTGAATACCACAAAATTTTAAAAGGCTTTTTAAAATCCTAATTGAATACCATAAGATTTAAAAGATTTTTAAAATCTCAATTGAATATCCATGGACTTTCAAAATCCAAAAAAATCCTATAAAATCTAAATTGAATACACCCCCCTAAATGCATATTTTTTTGATAATCATTTCACTAACTTCGAGGTTCAACATGTTTTAAGTAACAACAAATTCACCCATCTTTAAAATTCAATCATTCTTTTTAAATAATCTTTCTTGTCTAAACTTCTTTCGCTCGATAAGTTAAGGAATTATCAAAACAAGGAAAGGTCTCTAATTATGTATTATAAATGAGGTCAAACTCAAAAAAGTCCTAAATTGTTTTCTTAAATTCATATTTCACCCATCTAATTATTGGATTAAAGAGCTGGGGTGCTCTGAAGCGGTCAAAGCAGTTGATTTTCAATTACAAGAGGTAGAGTTCGAGCCCTCCTCGTTAACACAATAATAATTGTTGTTAGATTTGAATACGATTGACCCCATAGTCAAGTCTAGTTGAAAGGAGAAAAATTAATTAGTGTACCTTATTGCCCTCGGTCTACGCATCTTATAATTTTCTTAAGACGGTTTTAATTACTAATTTTTCATAGATGGGTTTTAAACCTTTATGTTTTTTTTAAATGGAGATTCATTATAAGATTACTTTAATCCATGTTATTATTTTTATAAAAGAAGAAAATTGAATTTTTATATGAGATTTAAAGGATAAAAATCAGTTTCAAAGTTATATCTTAAAATTACTAGTTTATTTGAATGTTAAAACACACCATAGGTGATTCCTAATTTTTCAATTAAATTAATGTTTCAATTTTATCTTAGGTGCATGCATGTAGTAATGTAAATAGTTAAATCAAAATAATTGGTGGTGGATTCCTTGTTATCTCAATATTTTATCAATCTCTTATGTTCTTAATAACTAGTTATTCTTTAATTTAAATTTTAATCTTAAAATAATTTATTTTTTTCCAAAATTTAAGATTAGTTTTGATTTGGCAATCTTAACTTTTTACTATTTTCTTCAAGATCTTTGACCTCTTATTTCTACTTTACTACGCTTAGCTCTCTTAAGAATTTTACGGATAAGAGTTTTTGTCTATAATCTTGATTTTTTTTTTGATTTTTCTTAATATATATTTACCGAATTTCTTTAAGGGGCAGAGCTACTTTTCCTTGCCATAGCAAATTGTTGTGTAATTGATGTGCCAAATTCCCTCCCTTTTCTATTCATTTCCCCTAGTCTTTCTCTCTACTATTTATTTTCTCCCAAATTTCTCTTAGGCTGCGTTTGACATGTATGATATGATAGTGGAATAGGATAACTCTATCATATCTCATGTTTGGTGTTCGCTTGGATTGGATATCGGAGCAGATCATGTATCCTACTAAAACTCTTTATCCCACCGAGAGATGGATTAACGAATCCTACCTAAAATGCGGGATTGTTTTATCTTGTTTGGATAAGGTTAAATAATAATATTTGACTTTCTAAACTGGCACATCAAACACACCCTTAATTAATTGACTAATAAAATTAGGAGCTTGAAGAAGAAATACCAAAACAATGCAAAGAAGCGGAGAAGGCAAAATAAAAAATGCAGAGAAATGGAAGAATGGTGAGGACCATGTTCTTTCGAGGCTCCATGAGTACAAGACCTTAGAGCTTTCCAAGAAATATGAGGAATGGAAGTGGCATGGGATGTTGATAATGGTGCAAGTAACAATAGTACATCAATTGAGGGAATGCTGACTAGGAATTTTAGAGGGAAATGCATTTAATTAATAAAATTGTTGTTGTTTAAGTATTGGTTGATCGGTCAGTAATAACCAATAATATGTATAAATGAAATTACTGTTACTACTATCGAATTAGGTTAGTAACTGAGTGGTCAGTTATTAACTAATAAATGTTCGGTCGGTTTTCAGTTTGAAATTGCCGCCCCTAAATGCTTGAGAGAAATTTGGGAGAAGATGAACAGTATAGAAAAACTAGGGGGAAATGAATAGAAAAAGAGAGGGAAATTTGGCACATTATATTTACACAAACAGTTTGCTTTGGCAAGAAAAGTAGCTCCAGCATATCATTCCCCTTCTTTAATTATTTCCATTATATATATATATATATATAAGTAAGGGTATAAAGAAGAATTTCATTCTTTAACAAGAGAAGAGATTTTCATTTAGAAGGGTAACTAAATGAATTATTTTATAAATTTTTTTAGAGATAATCTATATCATAAATATATCACATCCACAAATTATCATCAAAAAAATTCAATCTAAAAGTAAGTGAAATGATTATAAAAAAATTTCAACAACCGAAAATGCGGCACACACACACACATATAATTATCAATTTTTCATTACACTTAGTTTTAGATTGAATTTTTTGATAGAATTTGATGGAAGTGATCTACTCATTGCACATATCATTTTTACAAAATTTCATAAAAAAATTCACCTATTTGCTCCTATGAATGAGTGTAATGACTCAAAATATCCTACAGCAATAGTGTAATGGGAAGTTCTTTGATATATATATGTGAAAACAATTACTTTAATTTACAACTTGGACTAATCATTTTAGAGGAGAACCTAGGTGATTACAATGAACGTCTCTTCTTTTTGTTAAAGTAATATATTCTCTCCTTATAAACTACCACTATATATGATATATATATACATACAAAATATCCTTTCATCGTACGAATTGCATGCTAGTTTTTAAGTACATATGTGATGTTAAAGATTAATAATTGTAATAATATAACAGGCACCAATAAATAATTATTTGTTAACTAATCCTTGCAAGAAAAAAAATTCTAGCTACGTCACTCCATAAAATAGAGAGGAATTTTGTAGACAAGGAATAGCCTATACGGGTGTAAAAACAAAAGTTGGTATGGGAACCACATATCCCCAAGCAAACCAGAAATGTGGCTAAATGGCTTGCCACAATTCGCCAACAAATTAGCATATTACACAAATTTTCATGTTTAGCTAGTTCCTTAATTAGCATGTATTTTTCATAGCGCATATTGTTGGTGGTACGTGTATTCTTATTGCTTTTATTGTGTCAACTAGAATCGGCACCAACTAGTCCGTTAGTATCTTCGTAAGAGATTTTGAAATACTCTAATACCCTGCATGAAAATGTTTTATAACAAAAAAGTTAATAAATAATATTCTTTCAACATAAGCCCCTTTTTTTAAGGCGTGTTCCTTGTTTACCAATTGTATGTTTAAAATGAGGTGTTTGTCGAAGGTTAAATAATATTTAATTATTAAAATATTTTTTTCTACCTAACTTATTTCCTTTCTCTTATTTGTTTTGAAGTATTCAGTTTATATTTGTTGATTTACCCTTGTTAGTTAAGAATCCAGAAAAATGTACAAGGTTAAAGGTATAGTGGCGTGTTGGGTTGCTCGTAATCAGGGAGTTCAAAAGAATTGAAACTTTAGGGCAAGGTTCGAAGGATCGATGTTTGGCTTGTTAGTTTGTTCGTTTCTTATTTTGGGCAGTTAGGATTTTATCCATCTATTTCTATTAAAATTATTGTGACTAGGTTCAAACCTTACCTATTAGTATAATAAGTGCGCAATGTAAATTCTGAGTTAAATCTCATTAGTATCACTACTATTATTTATTTATGCTTGTAGAGATTATTTTGATCGGTCAAAATATTTTCCCAAAATACAAACGATCGAGCATAACAATTATCAATTTATCAAGCAGAGTTGTCTGCTTTATTTTTTTGAAGACTGAAGAGTTGTATACTCATTTTATGTTTCAAATTTTTTTCGACTATTGTATAGTTTTAATTTTAAAAAATAAAAGAATTTTTTTTTATGTATAACCAAACATGCTTATAACTAACTTTTAATATCTCTCGTGTTTTTTGATAAAATATATTTGAGGGGCATAATAGGTAATGCGGGATTTTTATAATAAATTTATGGAATATAAAATAAAAATACCAACGTAAGCCGATTCCAAACCTATTGGACTGATTAATAGAAAATGGACTAAATCCTAAATAAAAAGAAGCAGGTCTAGAGTTACAATACATAGGCATCTCATAAGGAGACTGTTCACTAATTTTTATTTTATTTTTCAACACGTAATTAAAACACATAATAATAATAATAATAGTAAAAAACCCCAGAGAATTACGATTAAATGATGAGCCATGCCCTCCCCCCAACCCAAGGTCTGTCGTTATCATAATTAAATATATTGCTCATGATGAACTGTCACCCTACTTTTACCCTTTTTTTTAAGAAAGAAAAGAAGAAGATTGAAATCTCTTCTTTTATAAAAAGAGCAAAAATCATCCCAAATACTATCTAGTAATACTCGAATCTGGAATCTCTGACATGATCAAGTGGGCTTATTTTTCCAACTAAACTAGACCACTTCATCAAACCATGGTCTTTAATTCTTTCACCAAATTTGTAATATACTCGCTCTGTATCTCATTATTTGCCAAAAACTCCCTCCAATTTTTTTTGTTTGCCCTAATTGACTTCCCCGGTTCACTCTCAACATTAACTGTCACTGTTTTCACAGCCTCGTAAATATCCTCTTTCCCAAAATGCCCATCCTCATCTCGCCTATTTACCTCTACCCCAGCCTTGAGATCTAAACTCACCAGCTTTGAGTTGGTGATTTGGTCACCAAAGATTGGCAGCATTACCATCTGGCAGTCATTCACCAACGCTTCTATCAGGGAGCTGGACCCCGCATGGCCTACGTGGCACCCCACGCTATCGTGCGCCAGTATGTGTTGTTGCTGTACCCAACCCGAATGCACCACCCCCTTTCCCTTTACCCTCTCCAAAAAACCCTCGGGCAATGTCCGATTTATCTCGTTGGTGCTGTCGATGCCGGCGGGAAAATGTAGTACGAGGAAGAACGGTAGGCCGGTGAGTTCTAGCCCCAGTGCTAGCTCTATTATCTGATCGGGTTTCAAAGACGCTTCGCTCCCGAAGGAACAATAGATCACGGAGTTGGATGGGAACTGATCTAGCCAATCAGCCCATCTGCGGTCCAGTTCACCGGAAGGGGGTTCCGGCACCAGTGGACCGGTGAGAAGGATCGGTTTGTTATCGAACTGAGACTTCACATAACTTACGTAGGGTTTTTCCATGTCGTTGCATGACCTGATGCAATAGCGTATCCAAAAAATTTGGTTAGTGAAATTATTTAATAGTTTATCACCAATCTCACACCAACTCTAATTATTAAACCATAAATCAAAATAAGTAAAAAATATTGGTTCCAAAAAAGGATAACCCGATAACATGTGTTAATGCATTTATATCGCTTAAAATGTATTTGAGACATGAATTTTGAACATTTGGGAACATGTTCTACGCATGTAAATATATTTGAGCTACATACTTTTAATAAATTGAGTCCCAGCATTCTCTATTTTTTTAAAAATTTAAATGATGCGTACTGACCTGAGGAGTACTGCAGAGCAGCTTTCCAAGCCGGTGCGGAAGCGATCGTAGACACTGGGAGTGCCGTGGAAACTCTTGAAGATGTAGAGAAGGTCTTGTGCCTCGAAGGTCTTGAGTGAGGTTACGGACGAAGTTTTGGGGAACCCCCTGGGAGGCAACTTAGTTTGTTCGATTGTAGTGGGGTGCATTTTACCGTCAACTAGCCTTGCAGGGACAATGGCGAAGGCGAGGGAAATGGCGTTGAAGATTGAAAAGAGTATGGTTTTGATGCGTAATTCGGACGCCAGTTGTGGAAGCCAACTCTGGGCGAAGTCGAAGAGGATGAAATGGGGATTGAGTTCGGATAATAGGGTTTTGATCTGGGGCTGCATTAGGTCAAGGGCGACCTTGAGGAGCTCGGTGATGGCAGGGGTGGCATCTGCGGTGCTTTCAATTCCCGGAGGGAGGCCAGGGACCGTGGGGAATGTGATGGGGATGATTTTGACGGCTGGGGTGAGGTTGAGCATCGACTTTATGCGATGGACGTTGCCGGCTGTGGTGAAGAAGGAGATTCGAACATTGTTGCCATGAGAAGTGAGCTTGTTGGATAGTTGTATAAATGGAATAATGTGACCAAATGCACAAAATGGAAACATCGCCAAATGTAATTCACCACCATTGTTTTCACTTTCCATCTCTCTCTCTCTCTCTCCAGCTCTCTGGCTATATCTATGTAGCTGTTTATATAGATATATATGTATATGGAAAATTTCAAGTAAGGACTTTAAAGGTCCTTATTTACGGACTTGTCTTTTTGGCACGCTTCTCAATGAAATTTTTTGATAAAATTTGGTGGGAATGTTCTTCATCGTGTGTAGAACATCTCCACCAAATTTCATCAAAAAATTCAACCGAAAGTGGGTTAACTATAAGATTGAAAAATTATGATCCAGAAATAGATATATATATATATATATGTCCAATATTTTCAATCATGTAGTTAACCCACTTTTCGGTTGAATTTTTTGATAAAATTTGGTGGAACTGTTCTATACACGATGAAAAATATCCCCACTAAATTTCATCAAAAATTTTTATCGAAAAATATACCAAAAAAGTAAGTACGTAAATAAAGACCTTAAGTTAAAGTTTTTATAAAAAATGCTATGTATATGCGTATAAATATCTTTTGTCTTAATGTTGACAAATAAGGGGATGGCGGGCTGCATTTACTTTGGTTGGTGAGGCATGCGTACTTATTTACCATTATTGGTTGGTTTCTTAAAGAATATAAAAGGAAAGGAAATTGAAAATTAGTGGGAGCTTAGCTTCTTCATTAATGCTAGGGAGATATTTTTTTTTGTCCCGTTGGGCAGATGTAGAGTGCACCTTAATGTAAAGATTCTCGTATAAAAAAATATTTTTATTTATTTATAATTATTTTAATATATACTCTTAAAACACATATTATCATTATATATATATTTGAATCTTGTATACTTAAATGAAAACTATCACAAATGTAATAAACATATATATTAACCAGACAAATTTATTTTATAACCACAATTTTTTGGTTAATGATTAATATATTAATTACACGGTTAACCACCAATTTCGGCGGAAATTTTTTTATGTATATCCCACAAGTAAATTCATTGCCAATTATTTTTTCTTCTTATATAAAACGTAATTTGAATAAACACGTTAATATGCTTTTATAAAATGGTTTTATGAATTTAGTATTGATCTAGTATGTTGATGGCACTTGTGATCCATCTGAAAAACCCAAACGCATCATTTTATAAGAGGGTAAAACAGAATATTAATATTACAAAATACTTTCATTATGTTACTTCCAAAAAATTCGATTGAGTAACCAAACAATCATAGGCATAGCCAGAAATTTCTGTTAATGGGGTATATGAAGAAAACTTATAATTATATTATTAATTGTTGATAAGATTAAAATTAAAGTTTCTTTGAAATATATCAAATTTAAGATCAACATAATAATTGGTAACCTATAGGTGATAAGTGATTTACGAATTATAAACAAGAGTTTAAAATCTACTCGATACAATTTTTGAGGCAATTCAGAAGGGATATCAATTGATAAGAATTTTGGTTGGGTAAGAGGTCTCGACTTCTATTTTTGGCGCCCACTACCCCTTCTTCTCTAGTTGTATCCGTCTATCGCATCGCTTTGTACTAAAAAATGATATCTTAGGCTCTGTTTGATGAGAGCAATATGAAAAAAGAAAAAAAAAAAAAAAAAACTAATTTAGGTGAGAAGATAAAAAATAAGTTGAGAGATGATATGAGATTAACTCTTACTTTTTGCTTTTTTCTATGAAAAAATTTTCTTTGAGTGATGGTGGAGAAAAATTTTCCACTGAAGATTAAAGGAAGATGTAGGAGATATACTCACAAAAATTAGTATAAGATGAAAAACATCTCACTATATGCCTCAACTTATTTTCAATTTTCTCACCCTAATTAGTTATTTTTATTTTTATTTTCCATATAAATATCAAACGAAACCTTAGAGCATCTATAGGGTCCTACTAAAATTTAGAGCCAAATTTTAATAATAATAATAATAATAGAAAAGGCAATTATACTTTAACCAAAAAATAAATCAAAAATCAAAAATAACTTTTAACCAATGAATATCAATTATCACCACCTCTTTTAGATTCTAATACAAATATATAGTTCAAAATTCATTTAAATTACAACTGTTAAAATACTTTATGAGTTTCAGAATATTTCTACGAAAAGAAAAATTAATTAATCCCTGCTTTTTTCCTTTTTTGGATGGAAATGCCTGCTATTTCAATTGCCTCAATAATACACCTAACCTTCTATTAATTTTTTCCTTGTTTTTCTGTGTGTGAGAGAGTTACACGTACCTTGTCTAAAAAAAGGCATGGTTGTCATGAGTGCAACCTCACATGCAGAGAGTCTCAAATAAATTTTTCAGCTACAACATTAATCATCAATATCTAGATCTATCACAACTACAAACAGTGACATGGTAATTTGTCCATTCACAATTTTTGTTGGGTTCCACTGAAAGATCCGGAAGTCGAATTCTGGCAACGACAAATCTATTATGGTTAGCGGCAGGTATTAACCGCGAATAGGAATTAATCAAGGTACGCAAAAATTAGCTTGAATACCCTGTGGGATGAGCTTTCGAACCAAAGACAATATTTATGACCAGTGGTGGGTTTGAAATATTAAATTTGGAAGGCATATAAACAATTTATATATATATACAAGTAATTAACATAAAAACAAGCTCAAAATAAGCTAACCGAGGACGTTTTGCAATTCTTGTGTGTTTTTTTCTCCAATCCTTACTTTTATATTGGTGAATCACATTGTATCTAATGTTAGAATTTGTATTTATATGTTGAAGCCCAAAATGTTATAAATTTTACTTATAAGAGAAAACACGAAGGAATCCAATTAGATGTAACATATTATACATAACAAAATAATACTATTACTATTATCTAGCCCCGCGCCCCCTCCTCCTCCTCTTCTTCCTCCTCCTCCTCCTCCTCCTATATACAATATGTATGTTTAATGTGTACGTATGATAAAATTTTCAATGACATACATACAGATCGAGACTTTTGAGTGGGTAAACGAATGAATTTTTTTTACGAAACTTTCTGAAGATGATCTTTATGATTAGTCAAAAAAAAATTCAACCAGAAAATGGGTTAAGTAAAACATTGATATATACGCATTTTGACCATTGAAATTTTAAATGGTTAGTTAAACCGCTTCATGGTTGAATGTTTTGATGAAATTTGGTTAAGATAATCTATACTAATCATGGAAATCATCTCCACAAAATTTCATTAAAAAATTCATTTACTTAACCCCTCAAAACCTTAATCCATGTATATAATATGTATAAGAAATTTTCCATTGTAGAGTACAGTAGTTATAAATAGCATATTTATAACTTAATAATAATGTATTAATAAATCTTTTATCTTTTATTTGCATGCGCATTCTTCCCCATTCCCTAGAAAGGATCCATGTGTTGGAATTAAATTACTTAAGTCATCATGTCAAATCATCAAGATCTAAATAAAATACAATTATCAAACCGCGTACCTGAATCCATGACAAACAAATGCGGAATGCGAGGATCGATCACAATAACAGCACGGATCGAGCGGGTACGTGGTCTTCCTCAACCAAATCGCTTTAGTGTCTTGATGGGAATTTTTGGTTCTCTTCCAGATAGGGAGAAGGGAGCCGTAATTTGATTTGGTGTGTTGGGGACCATAACCCTAATATCTACTTTATATATAGTCTAGTTAGGGTTCCCATAAAACTCTAACAAGCCCATACAAGGTATCTACACATTTGGCCCACATTTATTTGAGTAGTCTATGGGCTTAACTAAAAAATTAATTAGACCACTAAAAATTAGCCCATTAATTAAATAGCAAATATAATTGAAATATTATAATATGTTGCCCACATAAATTAGAAAATATAAATTTTCTAACAATCTCCCACTTGGGCGACATATTACTCCGGAAATAATTATATCACAGAATTCTTTAAGCGCGCATCCGTATGCTATTTATCCTTAGACTTCTCCTTAAACAATCTGGTCTATCTCGTGTACGAGTAATGGAATTACCGCAGCTTTTATCACACTAAGGTCTTGACTAAACCACGATTACCACCATACTAATACACTTAATAACATAGATCAAATGTGGATGAGTAGCATGGAAATTACATGCAATGTGATCTTAGACATGCCTATTTCCAACTGGCCCAACTTTAATGAGATCAACATTAACCGTCCAAACTTTATGTTAAACCACAATGGAAGGAAATAAAACAAATATTCAGAGTTAAGACGAAAATAAGCCATCTTCTTTATTCTGCAGAAAATATGTGTCTAAGTAAAAGAGCATCCAGGATACAAACTCCCACTAAACCAGCACTTTATTAGATAACACAAAATCCAAATGAGCAATATACTCATGAAATACCTTATGTGTTAAGCCTTTAGTGAACGGATCCATAATCATGGAGTTTGTACTTATATGCTCTATAGACACGATAACTCTGAACTCCTTTTTTAACAACAAAAAACCTTAATATCTATGTGCTTTAGATATTCGAAAAATTTCTGTTGTTGTCGAATATAGCAAAATCAATTATTGTCACAAAATATCTTTAATGATCTTTCGATACTATCTACAATTCGCAGCCTAGTGACAAAATTGTGCAGCTATATCTCATCCAAAAATCGAAATCAGAACACCATATGATCTCCAACTGATCTGATTTTCGATACGTAAGTATATAATCTTTTTGTTCTCTTTAAATACCGTATAACCCTTTAATTGGCTGCTTTCCGAAGATATATCATAGGGTTACTTAAATATCTACCAAGTATCTTTACTATGAACACTAAACCCAAATGCGTACATACTTTATGATACATCAGACTCCCTACAACTAATGCATAAGGAATCTTTTGCATCTTTTTCTTTTCAACTTTATTTTGGGGCACTTGTTGTGATATAAATTGTCTCCTTTAACAATGGAAGTATCTCCTGAATGACAATCTTTCATGCCAAATCTGGTAAGAATTCTTTCGATATATCTCTTTCGTGAAAACCCTAAGATACCCGACAATAATGTCGATGTATCTGTATTCCTAATACAAAAGAGATATTATCAACATAAAATACCAAGACTACTCCCACTGAACTTATGATATACATAATTGTCAACTGGATTTACCTCAAAATCTTACGAGATAATAACTTGATGAAATATGTAATACCATTGACGGAAAACTTCCTTAAGGCCATAGATGGATTTCTTTAATTTAACTTCTTCTTGAGATTGTTGAGTTTTCTATACAGGAAGTTTTTTCAACATTGTCTTGATGATCCTTATTTGCATTTGAAATAATGTCAAAAATTTAATCATAATCATTGTCAATAGCAGTACTTGAAATTTGAATAAATTCATTTTCAAAGGCAATGTTTCTAACTTTATCTTCCCCCTCAAACTCAATAATCTCAAGAAATTTAGCATTTTCCGTCTTAATAAAGGATTTATTCAAAGGATCATAAAATTTATAATCTCTCGATCTTTCAGTGTATCTAACAAAGTAGCAGCTTATTACATTGAGTCCAATTTCTTTTCTTTATGGCTTGACCACAGTTGGACAACATATTTTAGAAGAGAACCAAAAATTCCCATCAAGACACTAAAGCGATTTGGTTGAGGAAGACCACGTACCCGCTCGATCCGTGCTGTTATTGTGATCGATCCTCGCATTCCGCATTTGTTTGTCATGGATTCAGGTACGCGGTTTGATAATTGTATTTTATTTAGATCTTGATGATTTGACATGATGACTTAAGTAATTTAATTCCAACAAGTGGTATCAGAGGGACTTTATGTTAGATCATTAAGTATCGTATAAAATTTATTATTATATATAATAATAATAAGGCTTCGGATCGATATATATATGTATTAAAGAACTAAATCATCTTTTGTTTTAATGTGCTCCCTTCATACACACGGTTTCAAGATACACACGGTTTCAAAAAAAATAAAGGAGGGGGCCGATTCTTGGTACAAGCCGTAGCTTGTTAATTTTTGCCCAGCCTTCTTGTTGTCCTTTTTGGTTTAATATATATATATATAAAGTTGATTTGACTTTCCTTTGGTTGAATATATAAATTATTGTAGCATATATATATATTAATGTTTTGTTGGCAGATTGCTTTATATGTTTTAAGTGTGTATATATATGTGTGTGTCATAACAGTTGATTGTACGATTGTACGTTGCTTATATTTAAAGAATGGCATATGAAATGATTTTGTTCATATATATATATATATATATTAATATTGGTGTGGATTTACCAATTTGTTGCTAGCTTCCTGCATAAATTTTATTTTATGGATTCAGTTTTAATTTTCGTGCCATACATATATTAAGATTAAAGAATTTTATTCTTGCATTTATTGTGATTAAAGGTATGGATCAAGCTTATTATTTATTTAAGATATTAATTTTTATTATTTATGCAATTAATAATCGGCCCAAAGGAAGATTATTATTTGGCCAAATAATAGATATTATTTTTCTCGATATTTGTGTGGTTATTATTTATGCATTTAATAATCGGCCCAAAGGAAGATTATTATTTGGCAGAATAATAAACAACATGCGAGAATAAGTGTGTGATAATTGTCAGGTTTTCATGTGAGCAATAAGTCAGTCCAAAGAAAGGCTTTTTGTTTGACATAAATTATTATCAACATTTGATTCTTGTATTGAGAGTACTTATTACAGTCTTGTTTGGGCACGAAAGCCCTTGACTGCCAGTAATCCAAAATTGCAGTACGCGTCAATGTGGGAAAGATAAGGTTTATGCTTTGCAAATCTCATTAATACGGAAAATCTATTTTTTTTTAGATTATAAGGATGCGAAGCACAAATTGTCTGATATTTTGAAATAGATGAATTGAACCGATAAGTTGCTAAAGTAACCTCTATCGCGTAAATTTATTTATTTTAGAATATTAAGATGTGTGTAATTGTTATTTATGCGAATAATAATCGGCCCAAAGGGAGGTTATTGTTTGGCCGAATAACATGTACACTTGTGGTAATAAATATAATATGACAATCAAGTTTTTCATGTGAATAATACGTCGGCCCAAAGGAAGTCCTATTATTTGACAGGATTTGTTATTTATATTTGATTACTGCGTTGAGATGACCAATTACAAGTTGATGTTTCTGTCCAAAGACAAAATATCAACGTTGTGCTAGGTATCTTGTGATGGGGACCCACTATTGATAATTTGGATAATTGCGTCATTCATATATATTGTTTGTTAATATGTTATGACATTTATATTAATTGTAAGTTTGTAATTTTTATAATTTGTTCTCTATTCAATTTTAAGTTATGCTTTATATATCTGCCAACATAAATTCGGTTTCGGTGCTTAACGGCACAAATTTTAGGAATTAGAAATAGAATGCTTCTATTCCAAGAATTTTTTGGGGCTTTATGAGAAAAATGCTACTTAGTTCCTTAAAGAAATTATAGAAATATTTTGCCAAAACAAAAAAAGGCTGAAACAAGTAACCTTTTGATTAGTCTTGTTTCAATAAGGTATAAGGAAAAGGAACATAAGGGAAGTACATTATGGAAATGTCTAATATCGCTTTCAAACTAAATGCACTAAAGTTAGGGCTGTCTAATGACTTGCTCGTGTATCAAGTTCTTTATTTCTCTTCCCGCACAATACAATTAGTTTATAATGAGTTACAATACTCATAAGGATAAATTAATGATCTCTTAATGAGTTCATATCTTACAGTGTGCAAGAAGAATAAAAGATTTAGCGATAAAAGACAGTGGTTACTCATCTAGCAAACACCTCTAAAGGATAAAGGATAAAGGATGAAGATTAAAAAGCTGCAGTTAGAACAACACTATAGTAATCGCAAAAGAAACATGATAAAGTATTTGTCAGTTAATTTTGCAAGAAGGATAGACGTAGTAATGTTTCAAATACGTCATTTGGTGTGTAAAGTATGATATATTTCTCATTATGATTTGTTTGGTAGTTAGTTTAACTTAGGTACATGTGATTACTTTGTGAGTAGATTTTGGTGACACTACTCACCTAAGTATGTTTAGAGGTTATATGTGGAGCCAAAAGGCAATTGATGTTGAAATATTCATCTATCAGGGCAGTGGCAAAACAGTTACAGTTGAGGTTTTAAGGAATTTTAAGTTATCATTAAAGACTAGTTACTTTTGAATTTGGGAGAGACTTATATGGTATTGTCATTTATACATAATTTATATTTTTATTTGGACAAATACGGTTATTATTGTTCATTTGAAAATAATAAAGTTAAGTCTTTTTCAAAATTCAAATATTTTGCTGCTGTTTCTTTAATTGATAACTTATATACGGATACAACCACCTCATATTATGAGACCTTGTAAATTGATTCACGTTATACAAAGCATAAATTAACTGATAAGAATTCTTCCATGTTATGGCACAAGTATTTGGGATAAATCTCTAAATAGAGAATTAAGAGACTTGTGAAATTCTTAAAACCCCTTGATTCAACAGATTTTAAAATCTGTATTTAATGTGTAAAGGGGAATGGACAAACATAAGGAAACTAGGTGCCATAAGGAATTCAATTGTCTAAGAACTAATTCATGACGATATATGTGAACTGTTCTATACGGCCTTTTGGAATGGTTCACAATATTTTATTATGTTCATGACAATTATTAAGGGTACCTATATTCAGTTAATGAGAAATTACAATCCTTAAACGTTGTTATGATTTTCATAGTTGGAGTTGAAAATCAGCTAGGCAAGAAAGTTAAGGCCGTGAAACCTGACCGTGGTGGTAAATACTACGGTAGATATCACGGATAAGGTAAACAACGTTCTGGAATTTTGTGAAATTCCTAGAGAAATGTAGAATCGTCTCACAATACACCATGCTAGGCAAACCTAGTATGAACAGTGTTGCTGAGAGATAAAACAAAAGCTTAAGGATATGGTAAGGAGCGTGATTAATCATTATTCTCTACCATGATGACTCTAGGAAGAAACACTTAAGACTGCAGCATATTTTTTAAGCAGTGTTATATCAAAGCAGTTGCTAAAATATGTTGTCCAACTGTGGTCAAGCCATAAAGAAAAGAAATTGGACTCAATGTAATAAGCTGCTACTTTGTTAGATACACTGAAAGATCGAGAGATTATAAATTTTATGATCCTTTGAATAAATCCTTTATTAAGACGGAAAATGCTAAATTTCTTGAGATTATTGAGTTTGAGGGGGAAGATAAAGTTAGAAACATTGCCTTTGAAAATGAATTTATTCAAATTTCAAGTACTGCTATTGACAATGATTATGATCAAATTTTTGACATTATTTCAAATGCAAATAAGGATCATCAAGACAATGTTGAAAAAAACTTCCTGTATAGCAAACTCAACAATCTCAAGAAGAAGTTAAATTAAAGAAATCCATCTATGGCCTTAAGGAAGTTTTCCGTCAATGGTATTACATATTTCATCAAGTTATTATCTCGTAAGATTTTGAGGTAAATCCGGTTGACAATTATGTATATCATAAGTTCAGTGGGAGTAGTCTTGGTATTTTATGTTGATAACTTGTTGGAATTAAATTACTTAAGTCATCATGTCAAATCATCAAGATCTAAATAAAATACAATTATCAAACCGCGTACCTGAATCCATGACAAACAAATGCGGAATGCGAGGATCGATCACAATAACAGCACGGATCGAGCGGGTACGTGGTCTTCCTCAACCAAATCGCTTTAGTGTCTTGATGGGAATTTTTGGTTCTCTTCCAGATAGGGAGAAGGGAGCCGTAATTTGATTTGGTGTGTTGGGGACCATAACCCTAATATCTACTTTATATATAGTCTAGTTAGGGTTCCCATAAAACTCTAACAAGCCCATACAAGGTATCTACACATTTGGCCCACATTTATTTGAGTAGTCTATGGGCTTAACTAAAAAATTAATTAGACCACTAAAAATTAGCCCATTAATTAAATAGCAAATATAATTGAAATATTATAATATGTTGCCCACATAAATTAGAAAATATAAATTTTCTAACACCATGAGTTACGTATTTCCCAAAAATGTAATAATAATTACATCAAGCGCTCATGTTTTTTCACTTCATTAATTTCAATCTATTCCATATCCTGTCAACCTACTTTCATTGCAAAGGTCAATGTACTTGCTATGTATTCGCATTAATGATTTACAATAAATACTTACCAAAATAAGACACCGGAGTTCTCTTGATGAAGGAAGCGGTGCTTGGAGTATAGCCGAGTAAGATATGAGCAACTCTAGAGTGTCTAATCAAAAGAGGATCTCCAACACCACGATGGTGAGAAATTGCATTTATGTGGTAGGGATGAATGAAACAGTCTTTTGGTTTGTCAAAGACTTTATCTCTTGCAAAAAGTAAGCACAATTATCAACTTGATAAGAAAGAAAACAACAATTGAAATTTTTTACAAGTTGTTATAGCAACAGAGCAGGAGCGCCGAACTGCTTGGGCATTGGGTTATTGATTAGGTTAGGCTCCACATTGCCTTTGATGATTGCAATGTCATTATACATATATTTGTGGGAATCAGGTAGGGCTTCAACCAAGGAGGGAGAATTAACCTTGGCCTTCAAATTCCACCTCCTACTAACCTTTATTCCGTCCTAGGCTATAGCCTTAATACCTAATGTCATCAAAGTTTAGGCTAAGGTGGTAACGTTTGTTCAATTCGGTTATGCCTAGGACTATTACAGGGATATTTGGCCGAGATAAAGCCTGGTTTTCCTCAAGAAATCCACCAACAAAGGATTAAAAGAAACCTTCAAGCTAGCTTGCATGAAGAAAATATAAAAATAGGATAGGTTCCTGTAGGTACAAGAACATCATCTTCATAAGGGCTGGTGCCCTTTTCTCATTCACTCCAAGGCAACCCTTTAGGGATGTATTTATAAGTAAATACTTGTCCCATAACGTCTGCTTTTGGTGCAAAATTTTCCATTACTAATATTAGGGTTAGGGTTTATACTATTTTGAATCAAATAAGGAAAATTGAAGAAAGAATGAAAAACACTTTAAGGAAATATGAAGAACTATATGAACAATATGGACACCAATTAGGGAGAACCCAGTAAAGAAGAACTTACAAAGAAAAAATATATTCCAGAAATGAAGAAATAGACATAAGATTTATGATCAATGAACAAGAAGACATAAATTTGGGTTTTTTTTTATTTGTTACAAGACTTAGAAAGAAGAGATCTTTAGAGGGAAACGGCGGTTCTTTCTTAAGAACCATATATTGACGTATGATGGGAAACATTTAATGTGATAAGACAACCATTTTCCAGCTTGGTTCAAAGTTCTCACGCGCGACCAATCGCAGTCTGACATCTGTCTTAATTTCGGCCACAAGAATCCAAGCTTCTTATAGAAGATAAATGTTTACATGCTTGGAGGGCAATTGAGAGAGACTAAAATTATAAGTTTGAAATGTGCCAAGCTAATTATCTAGCCCACTACAAAGATAGGCCAAGCACTATAGATTGTTAAGGGGGCCTAAATGCAGAACCTACTTTGGGCAAAATGGCAAGATGATTATTCCCCTGTCGAAGTAGCCGAATTTACTCCGACATAGTTGTGCTGTAGCTAAGATGGTAATCTCCACGTGTGCTGTGAATAATAATGGGACACATGTAAAGTGTTGGAGTAGTGACCAAGTTTTGCCTTTTTTAGTCTTTTTAATTTTTACTTTAAAGCCTCGTTTGGTTCGTGAATTTATGGACTTAGGAAAGGAAAGTCATTAGTTTTCTTTGTTTGGTAAGTACAAGCTCCGGAAATACTTTTGTTACAGAGGAGAAAATAGGGGGAAAATCATTCCACTCAAACCTTATGGGATTGACTTTTCCTTCTGATTTTTCAGCATTTATTATAAAAAATTTGGATAACAATACTCCTATCTAAATATGTTATTACCAAATTGGTGTACTTTTGAATTTTTATGATGGTTTTATTTTAAAATATAAGGGTGTCATTGAAATATTAATATATTTTTACTTTCCTTTCCTGTACCAACCAAATACCGAAAGAAAAATCAAATGGTATTTTCTGAATACTTTCCATGCTTTACTAAACCTATGAAAGGAAAGATGACAAGAACTTTAGTTTCCAACCCCATAAAAGATAAGGGAATTGATTTTCTTTCCATGAACTAAACGAGGTCTAATAGCGCATTGTAACCCTAATTAAATACTTATAAATAGAAGAAAGAAAGCTCATTACAACAATCCAGAATTTTAGGTAATTAACTATAGAGAGAGAAAGCTGATAGCTTACTTGTATTATTATCTACTAAGTTTCTTACTTTTAACCTAATACAAACATATACACAAAAATAAGAGACGTACTGCCAGAATAACATCAACGCTACCGGGGGAACCTACCTTATACAAAAAAAATCCTTGCTTTCTTTGTACTTTCCATTACTTGTTCAACTAATTATTGCTCTGAACTTTTCTTATAATAAGACCCAAATTTTTTGGCATACACATATGTTATTATTTGTTAATTATGTAAAATTTTGTGTCCTATTTACTTTATTAAATTATTATTTTTTTAAAAACTTGACTATGATTATATATGTACATAAATGTATATACAAAAGCAAACTCAATATATATGTTATGCAAAAGATATATAATTTATACAACATGCACGGGTAACAAGTTAGTATGGAGTAAATGAGGCTTGCCTTTATTATCACAATTTTGTGTTAGGTAGTTTTGTATCCATGTTTGAGAATCCACAAATACATTCCTCGGGTCTCAACTTTTAATTATGGGCTTAAAACATTGGAAATGATTCCATTGTTCCATTTACTTTTATATTAATGATAAATCAAATCATGTGTCATTCTATCATATTCTAGATGCAGGAGGATTCTTTTCAAAGTTGCCAGTACGTTTTACGATAAAACGAACAAAAGATGTGTGCAAGGGGAAATGCTAAAAATAAGCCTTTTCCCTGCACATTTGTTTACAAAACCAAGATTCTATAGGGTTCAAGAACTATATTACGGATTGAGAAAGTGTTAAACATCCATTTCGCCCTTTCAGTCTATAGTAGTTTTATATGTTTATTCTATATTTGAAAACTTGGAGGTTTTTATTGACACTTTCTAAAAATATCTCAAGAAAACTTGATTTTAGGAAAAACGAGGGAAAAGAATAAAAACCTTGTATTCCATGATTTGATGTTTGATTTTGTCAAAGTTTGATTGCTAGTGATAAAAGTTTATCTTATTTTTTTTAAAATCATGATATTGATTTGGTATTGTTTTCTCAGATAACAATATCAATTATCTTGTTGGGTTAATTTAGAAAAGATCGAATTTTATCGGAATTGATTTGATATGTAATTTGTTCTTTTGAGGAGAGTGCCTCAGATACATCACAATATTTATGAAAGATATAATATATTTACGTTTAATTTCTAAGTAAGCTTTATCAGTTTGGATTTTAAAAACTTAGTTTTATCCGAATGATAATAGCCTTACTTCTTCTGATTTTACAAATGATTTTTATCAGGGTTTTGACAAATATTTTTGAAAATGATAAACTATCAGTAACTTGACAATAAGTTTATCTAACTAGAAAGTGGATAGAGTAATAAATATAAAAAGTCTACATTTATGAATAATTAAGTTAAGCAATTAAGATAAAACAGGTACGCAGATATGTAATTTAATTACTAGAAGAGACTTTAATTACTTTCATGACGATATATATAAGAATGAAAGAGAGAAAATATAATACGGCAGAGAAAACTTTCTGCGGATACTAACTTTCATTCTTCAGATATTTTCGAAAATTCGATTCCAGAATGTAACACTTCGAGTGTTGAGAGTAGACTCAGGAATTCTTTAGAAATCAGACGAATATATAAAGCGAACTTGAAGTCACTTTGAAAGTTAGAAACTTAGTAATAATATAATTTTTAGGGTCCAAACTTTGTCCTTAAACCCATGGGGGTACGTGTTTATTTATAGTACTGGAAAGGGTTTATTGTGCACAAAATGCCGTTTTTCGTGCGATAAATGACCATATATCGTGCGAAAAATTGCTGAAATAATAGTTCTGATAGACTAATGTGTCAGAAAGTGGTTGGTTTGTGTTTAATGGATTTGTCATGCGAGAAGCTAGGTTTGTCGTGCGATAAATTCATCTAGTAAGACTGTTTGTCATGCAATAGACCCTTTTAAAACAATTTCTAGCACGTGTATGAGTTTTGGAGTCAAAGTGTACTTTCCAAGAACTTTTACCCTGTGTTTGGATGGAGAAAAAAACTCGGGATTTAAGCAAAAGTCGGGATTTGGAACGCGAAAAAGTGGAAGTCCATTGTTTGGAAAAATTAGCAAAGAATTTGAAATTTTACATGCAGTAAATTTGCTATATTCCGCCTTTTAAAAATGTGACTTAAAATTCCATGATATGAGACGTCATTCTCCAAATTCCCACTTAAAACAAGTACTATTGTAATTTATTTCATTTTTAAAATTTTACATACAAGATATCCAAACATGAGAAATTACAATTGAAGATATTTTAAATGATGTAATTTTAAATTCTATCATTTATAATTGCTACGAAAATTAAAATTACTCCATCCAAACATAGGGTTAGGGTTTTTACAGGAGTCAAAAATTGTGGTGTCTATACCATGCAAGACCGGACCTTGGATTTTTACATGGGGTGTGTGAATTACGACCAAGAATTATAAAAATAAATAAATTAAATACTAATGGTAGACTTGCTCTATTTTCAGTCAATTTTTTTACACAAATAAATTATCAACAAAGTGTAGTGAAAATAGTTTCTCTTTATTAGAAAACAAAAAATGATAAATGCTCCGACAAACATTTATCCTCAACTACATAAAAGTTAAGAATATAAGGCTTACATAACAAAAATAATAATAATAAAAACAAAAATAATGACATAATTCACCAAATACATAACTTTTCACCTAAATAAAGATTAATCATATTATCCTAATCTATTGATCGAAGTCACAAATTACTATGCCAACATCTAAAGCTATGTGAATGAAACATAGAGTGCGCCAAGATAGGGAAAAACGAGCCACAAACAAAAAAAAGTTTGAAATTAGAGATTGTTTCTTTATTAGAAAACAATTTATTTACTATCGTAAAATTAGATATATTGAATATGTCCTAATCTATAGACCAAAATAAAATAAAAATATGTCCTAATCTCATCAAAGGAGATCTTTTTGCAAAACATTTGGCGCAAGATACATGGGTCGATAATGAAGCTTCCTAGTAGTAATCAGTTTCTATAAAGCATGTATAACCCGTAGTATTATTATAAATATCAAGAAAAGGGGCTGAGAATAACCCTACAAAAATAATTTATTTTTTTCAAAACAAAAAGAAAATTTAATAGCACCACAACAAAATTGAGAAATTGAAAATGGGGAACCAAAATTTATGTTTCAAGTTCAAGTCTCTTACAACAATTGACAATGGATTGAGGAAGCAATACACATAAATGGTGGAAGTAGTATGCAAATAAAAAAAGATTATAGATTTAAGGAAGTGGATGGTAAAGAATTAGGTGTTGTTCACTTGCCACTTAATTTGCCACTTAAATCTGAAAACTTAAAATTTTCAGATTTAAGTGGTTGACAAAGTTGTTCACTAACTAAAAAAAATTAAACGGGCCACTTAATTTTTATCACTTAAAACTTAAAATTTTCATCCAAAATTTTAAGTGGCAAAGTTGTCACTTAAATCTTAAGCTTAATTTTAAAAGGTGTAAAAGGTCCATTTTGCCCCATTTCTTTTATCAAAACCCTTCTTTTCTTCCCTTCTTTATGCGCCAATTAGCAAAACTATTGTTACGGTTTGTATTCCCTCTCTTAATTTTATTTTTCATGCCTTCTTTCAATTATGTTGTTTATTCTTATTAAATTTTAGTTTATTATTTAAATTGTTAACGTGGATAGCTACAATTATTTCATATGTTTTTGGGTTTATTTTTTTAAACTTCCATATCTACTGTGTAGTTGTTTCTGATTCTTATCATGCGTAAAGTCTCTAAAAGCTAATTGGGCCCTTATGTGCTTTATATATAATTGATGGATGGATAGTGTTGTATTATAGATGGGTCATTAGAATCAAGTGATCAAAATAAAATAATAAGGGTAAAATTGTCATAATAATTTTTTTTTTCAGTTTTCAGATGTGTTAAATTCAAACAAATAACATTTTTTTAGATAAAATTTTCAGAACTAAACAAACAGCTTTTTTAGTTTTCAGATTTTAATTTTCAATTTTCAATTTTTTTACTAAACGCTACCTTAGTAGCTAACCTTGTTGGATAAATAGAACTTTGGGTTGGCTAGAATGCTGGATATGGGAGAAGGATGGGCTTGGGCCAGGGGTGGGATAATGCTAACAAATGTTTTTTTTTTTACTCTTTTGCCCTGGGCTTAAGCCCAATCTGGCCCAGGCCCAGGTCTACCCCTAAAGATATATTTCCATTGAAGATCATGCTTGATTGTGTAAATTTTGTAATTATAAAATTAGGTCACTTTATATTGGTTAACTGCAAATTTGTACATTAAAAATAATTCAATTCTAACTCACAGTATTTGGATGATTTAAATGAGATATTCAAACTATTAGAACAACAATATGTTTTAAATTCATTTATGTACTTCAAAATTTTGTCTAGAGATATCAACATCAAGTATAGATACTAGATCTCTTCAAAATATAGAGTTTGGGTGAATTATCGTATTCAAGAATTAGAAAATTTCAAATCTTACTTAAAATAACTTAATTTGAATTTTCATGATTCAACTTGGATCGACATATCATAAATTCAATTTTCAAATCCGAACACAAAGAAATATAAAAATTGTAAATTACCTTATTATCAATTATCTAATTTGTTTGTAAATATTTTTCAATTTTACTTAGATATTCACATACATAGAAAGCGCGTTTTGAACGTCTAGTTTAATACAAAGCGATAAATTCATTGTACATTTTTTTTCTTACATAATACAACATTTTTTTATACAAACACAAATAAGCATAATATAATATTTTTCTTACAAACAATGAATTCACAGCAATCTCTACAATAACAATAAAGGTGGAGGTAGATTAACAAATAGTTTGATAACCATGCCCATAATTTTTTTTATCTATAATACAAATTAATAAAATATTATTCACTGATTTAACCGTTTTTTATATAAATTATTATCTTAATAGTATCGGATGACACCCGCATTACCTAGTTATTATAATACAAAGAGAGGTTAACAAAAACAAATTTGCAAAGTTATTGAAGCCCAAGCCCAATAAGCCTCCGGAGAAAAAATGACATTCATTCCTTCCCCTTTCTACCTCTTCCTTCACTCCTCTCTCTCTCTCTCTCTCTCTCTCTCTCTCTCTCTCTTCATTTTCAGTTACACTCTTTCACATACGCACAAATAATCGAACCCTCTTTTTCACCTAATCTTTTTCTGTAAGTATATATATATATATATATCTCTTAACTTCTTTATACTCTTAATTCATACATGTATATATATATATACTCATTGAGCTTTTTTATATATTTATGTTCGTTTTAATTCATAATAATTTTCACTTCAATTACTCTGCAGTAGCGACCGAAAATCAGACGCTGTTTTTTGTTCACCTAATCTTTGAGTGTTCTTCAATCTCATAATATGCTTGTCTATATATATCTACTTATCAATTTTATTTTTATTTTATATCGTATAACTAAGTTAATTTACTCCCACTCATTGTTCTAGGGTTTTTGATTGGTACCATTTGTGCTTTGTTTAACCTAATTTGTGAGTATCTCTTAACTTGTATATATATATGCATATGTATATAAATACTCACATGGACTAAATATACATACACACATATGTATGTATGATTATCAGTTCAATTTCTCCGTAACTGAGACAACAAGCAAATGCATTTTTTCACCTAGTGTTATAGTAATTTTCATCAATCTGATTGTACTTGTATATGTGTTTGTATAAGAACATCAATTGTATTTTGATAGTTATTGTTTATCGAAGTTAATTTACTGGGTTACTCTCACTCATTGTTTTTTTTTTATACCAATTTGTGCTATTTTTCTCGTATTTTTTTGTATACTCACATGGGCTATATATATGTTTTTTTTTTTTTTTTTTGTATAATCACTTCAAGTCTTCAATTACTCCGCAATTGATAGAATAATCAAACAGAGTTTTTCACCTAATATTTGATTATTTCTCAATCTGATTATATTTGTATATGCGTACATATATGCACATTTTGTGTACTTCTGATTTTTACCGTTTATCTAAGTTAACTTCCATTCATTCTTGTAGGTTTTGTGATACTGATTTGTGCTCTTTTTTTTTTTCTCGCTCTAGAATTTCAATGGGTCGGACTAAACTCGATAACGAGCCTAAGAGTTTTATGGACAGGAATTCGTTATGCAAATCTATAATTGAGTCTGGTTTACGACATTTGAGTCACCAACTGGCTAGTAAAGAATCATCTCCGGACGCAAACCTTAGTCCTAATTATATTTGGATGATTTTAATTGGGGTTACTGTACTGAAGTACAATTGGAGGAAATACTATTGAAGAACCTGGAGTTTGTGTATAACGAGGCTCAGTGTTCTAAAAATCGCGCCTAGGCGCCGCTTAGGCAGAAATCGGGGCTCTCCCGCCCGGCCTAGGGCTAGTGGTTTTGTTTAGGCGCCGGGGTGATTAGGCATCGATTTTTCCGTCCAGGCGCCGATTTCTCCACTGGTCGGCTGAGACGTGGAAGAGAGATGGAGATTGAGATAGAGAGAGACGGAGATAGATAGAGAGAGAGAGTATCGTACCTGTGAAGTTGTCGAAGCCAGTGAGAAATCATCGAGGCTGAGATGGGTTGGGGCTGAGAAGTCGTTGGCGTTGAGAGCTAGGGTTTAGGGTTTTTCGATGGTTGCTGCGGAATGGGGGCTAGTTTGTACGGGAAAGAGATGATATATACGGAGAATTAGGTTTGGTTTTTGTTTTATTAAGTGTTATTATTATTTTCACCCCATATATTTTTAGTTATTTGTAGTTTCACCCCTATTTACTTTCTTTTTGCTAATTTTAATTATTTAAAGTTTTGACTTTTTTGTAATGTATGTTTTATTAGTTGGATGTTAGAAAATTAATGTTAATTTGAAAGGTATATTATGTTTTGTTAGTATTAGGTTATCTAAAATAATATTTTTAATAAAAAATCGTTTGACCGATTAATCCCCGATTAATCCTCTAGGCGCTAGGCCCCCCCTCGCCGACCTAGGAGCGCCTAGCGATTTTTAGAACATTGACGAGGCTATCTCGAAGCTTGTTGCGTTGGGCTATGATGAGGATGTTGCCCTTAAAGCTATACTGAGGAACGGGCATTGCTACGGTGCAATGGATGTGTTGACTAATATAATGCACAACTCTTTGGCTTATTTGAATAGTGGGGGTGGTGGAAATAATGCAAAGTTAGAGGAATCCGAGACGGATTTTGTTGATTTGAAGCAATTGGAGGCTTACTCGCTTGCGGCTATGGTATGTTTGTTGCAACAAGTTAAGCCTAATTTGAGCAAAGGGGATGCTATGTGGTGTCTGCTCATGACTGATCTTCATGTTGGTCGAGCTAGTGTTATGGATCTTCCGGTTGCTCCTTCACCTAGTAATAATGGGTGTGATAGTACTAATAGTAATCCTGGTGCTGGCAATGAGGAGAATGGTGGTAACGGCTTGGTTGGGGTTGTGCCGCCACCTTTGTGTAAGTTTCACGGGGGTTGGGGTTTCGGCAATGGAGGTACTTCTAAGTTTCCGATGAACGGGTTTCTCTCATACGCATCGGAAATGAGCCTGCAAAGAGAAATTGTGTGTCCAAAAAGGTTTCATCTTACTCCTTCGATGAAGGCTTTATTAAAAAGGAACGTTGCAATGTTTGCCGCCGGTTTTAGAGCCAACTCAAAAGAATCGCAAGCTTGCACAAGCTCTTTACCTAATGAAGATTCTTCTAGTGGAAATACTGAGAAAACTGAAGAGCCAAAAAATACGAAGAACCAAGAAATGGTGAACTTGATGTTGAGTAAATTCCGGGATTTGAATCTTGATGGGAATATGGAGTACGTCCCCGAGGATCAAGAAGATGAGATGATTTTGAGTTTGTTTCATCAGATAAAAGATCTCGAGGGACAAGTAAAGGAGCGAAAGGAGTGGGCTCACCAAAAGGCAATGCAAGCTGCAAGAAAGCTCAGCCATGATCTTACTGAGCTCAAGAGTTTGAAGATGGAAAAGGAAAAGATCCAACAGCTGAAGCAAGGGGAAACCACCCCTGAGGACCCCACGATGAATAGACTTAAGGATATGGAGAAAGCTCTGAGGACAGCTAGTGGCCAAGTGGACAGTGCAAATTCGGCTGTGAAAAAACTTGAGACCGAGAATGCAGAAATTAGAGCAGAAATGGAGGCTTCAAAGTTAAGTGCTTCGGAATCAGTGAAGGCTTGTTTAGATATTGCAAAGAGGGAAAAGAAATGTTTGAAGAGGCTTTTGGCTTGGGAGAAACAGAAGGCTAAGTTGCAGGAGGAAATTGCAGAGGAGAAACAGAAGATTTTGGAGTTAGAAGAAGAGTCGGTTCAGATCAAGGTGGCTCAGAAGGTTGCTGAGGTGCGCTAAATTATTGTTTTACCAATCTAGTTGCTTAACTTTGTTTTAAGTCAAAAGGTTCCTATGTACTCTTAAATACTTACGGCCAGAACCAGCCTAGAAATTCATGTATGTTTGTTGAAATATGGGGGTTGCTCCAGAGCCATTGGTGAAGTGCCACGAAAGCCCATCACATGGGCTTCAGACATCTCGCTTGTAGTGCATGCATGCTGTCACCAGCTTGGAGCTTTATCATTGGCTTGGATTTGTACATTAGTCATTTAGTTGTACCCTTTATCTTCTCTTGGTTCATCAATCAGTTTGCTTAACCCATGTTAGTCTTATCTCCTTGCTTCAAACAAGCAAAATAGGGCGGGCTAGCGCAGCTATATGGACCTTCATAAGGGCTATTGTATTAAATCAAAGGGTTCCTATGTACTCTTGAATACGTAGAGCTAAACCAGCTTAGAAATTCAGGAATGTTTGTTGAAGAAATATGGGGTACACCATAGCCAATGGTGACATAAGCACATCAAATTGGCTTCACACAGCTCCCCTGCGGAGGAAAGAAATTTGAGCTTCACCGTTATTATTAATAATGCCTTCATCCTTGATAAAATAACCCATCCAGATGGGGAGAACTTTTTTGATGGATTTAGCATTTTGATTTATTCTTGTTTGTCTTTTGAGTCTTCGTTCGTTTTGGAAGGTTCTATACTTCAATATGCCTATGTAGTCGTAGTCATTAACATGGAAATTAGAATACCTCGTTTTTGGATATATAATTGTTTTCTTATTATATACCTATTCCGCTATTCTATAGACCTTTTTTTTCCTGATTTGCTTCCGTTCTTGACCTCAGGGGGGATCTTGGTAACATGCCTCACCAATTTATTTATTTTTTTTAATTTGTGAACACAAGTGACCAAGAGAGTGCGCCGCTATTTTTTCATAGAGTGGCACACTAGTTTTCCATGAAGTGCTCATTTAGATAAATAGGTGTCCCGATGGTTAGTGGAATATCTTTTTGAGAAAAACTTAGATCCTTATTATTATTATGTTCGGGTGCCCCACCTTGACAAATTTCTGGCTTTGCCCCTGCTTGACCTGTGCATATTGCATAGTTGTCAAAAGCGCGCCTAGGCTCAAGGCGCATCCCGGCGCAAGGGTTGGGAGTCGCCTACCATAAGGTGCATCGCGTTCAGCAAGGTGCGCGCTTTATGCGCCTAGGCTCCAGGCTCAGGTGCAGCAAGGCGAGGGATTTTTCAAGTGAGGCATTTTTTTCTTGTATTTGACTTCTGTTTTCCCATCAAAACGTCATCGTTTGGCCTTTTGGGTCTTAAACCCGATGAAACAATTGAAGAAACCCTAGTCGATCATCTCATACACTCTCATTAGTCAACGTTGTGCTTCCAGCCTTCCATTCCTCAAATCGATCATCTCAAACACTCAGGTACTTCTTCTTCTTTCTTCTCCTTCTTTTATCTCTCTCATGCAGTCACGACAATTTCTAGATGATTGTGAGTGAGTTTGATGGGAGTTAGGGGAAAAAGGAAGATGAGGAAAATAGCAGCCGCCACTGCTTGATCCACCGAGTCCTCTTTCGTTTCATGATCCAGGATATGTAATTTCACACATAAGTTCGAGCTTTAAGCTTAAGCAAAGGAATTGGCACTGCTTGATCCACACTCTTGACATAAATTACAAGAGTTTATACAAAACAAAATTTCCAATTTAGAATTCCAAAAATTTTCCTCAACCTATCATCTTTTCAATCCAATACAACCCTAATAATTCATACCCTCAAAACCCTTTATCCCAGTCAACTCCAGCAACACAACCTACCTTAACAACAACAATTACTAACAATGATAATTCTTAGATATATGAATGAAGACAAAAGTGACCTAATTAGATACACGAAGAACAAAAATAAAAAAGGTTTTCTCTGTCCCTAATCAATATTTAGAAACAAACTTTTAAGAAGATTTGAGGTTCCATGTATATCAGTGTTTGTATATATATAAATATATAGGGCAATCGTAGAGAGAGAAAGTTAGATGCAGATGCAAGTAGATAAATGGAGGGATTGCACATATGTTACATACAGAGAGGGTTTCGTCACACAAATCTGAACTCTGAAGTCTGATCACTGGACGGATTACGAATTGGAAGGGAATGAAAAGATAATTCTGCTAATGTAACGGAAATTACAGTAGTAGTGAATAAGAGTGAGGATAAGTCGGTTTAATTTGAGCTTTGAACCTGAACAATGTGCTTGGATGCAGAGAAAGTAAAAGGAAATGGAAGAGAAAGGAAAGAAAGAATGAAAAACTTTGATAAAAGGGACTGGTTTAATGAGTTTGTCCCCAATTTACGTTAATCGGGTGTATTTAATTGAGATTTTAAAAGATTTTGACTTATTTTTTAAAATTTGTGAATTTTGTTAAATTCATGAATTATTTTAAAAAGCTTTTAAATATATTTTATATTTATAAAATTATTCTTCTCACTTCAGGTTGAATAAACTTGTATTTTACTTTCACCAAAAATTTTCAATTCCTTTTTACTCATTCCTCTATTTTCTTAAAATCTAAATAAGACTTTATTCCCTATCTATCTTATTCTAAACCCATGACTGCATTAATTCACAATGGATTGGGTTTTTTAGCCCTTTTTATTCGATTTTCATCTTCTGTCTAAAAAAATTCATAAAATGGGAGAAAACAATTGTGGGGGAGACATCTCTATAGTTTCGGAAGAATATGACTACTTGAATAATTAAAACTTTAAAAGTAGCAATATTTAAATCAAATAAAAGGATTTAATAAAGTGAATGAATAAGATGGATTTAAATAAATATAAACGAAGAAAAAATAATACATAAGTTTTGAGAAAATACGATGTTTTAGATAGAGAGAATAGAGTGGAAGGGTTTAATAGATTATAGAGATAAGAAGAAATAATACTTAAGGTTTGAAGAAAGATGGAAAATAAATCCATGTGAAATCTTTCACTTGAAGAGAAGATTTATTGGTGGATTTGTTATTCATAAAAACACAGTCAAATCTATCAAAATCTATCAACTTATAAATTCTTAAAAGTTTATTGAATTTTAAATACTATAAGATTTTAAAATACTATTTTTAATCATAATTGAATACCACAAAATTTTAAAAGGCTTTTTAAAATCCTAATTGAATACCATAAGATTTAAAGATTTTTAAAATCTCAATTGAATATCCATGGACTTTCAAAATCCAAAAAAATCCTATAGAATCTAAATTGAATACACCCCCCTAAATGCATATTTTTTTGATAATCATTTCACTAACTTCGAGGTTCAACATGTTTTAAGTAACAACAAATTCACCCATCTTTAAAATTCAATCATTCTCTTTAAATAATCTTTTTTGTCTAAACTTCTTTCGCTCGATAAGTTAAGGAATTATCAAAACAAGGAAAGGTCTCTAATTATGTATTATAAATGAGGTCAAACTCAAAAAAGTCCTAAATTGTTTTCTTAAATTCATATTTCATCCATCTAATTATTGGATTAAAGAGCTGGGGTGCTCCGAAGCGGTCAAAGCAGTAGATTTTAAATTACAAGAGGTAGAGTTCGAGCCCTCCTCGTTAACACAATAATAATTGTTGTTAGATTTGAATACGATTGACCCATAGTCAAGTCTAGTTGAAAGGAGAAAAATTAATTAGTGTACCTTATTGCCCTCGGTCTACGCATCTTATAATTTTCTTAAGACGGTTTTAATTACTAATTTTTTATAGATGGGTTTTAAAGCTTTATGTTTTTTTTTTAAATGGAGATTCATTATAATATTACTTTAATTCATGTTATTATTTTTATAAAAGAAGAAAATTAAATTTTTATATGAGATTTAAAGGATAAAAATCAGTTTCAAAGTTATATCTTAAAATTACTAGTTTATTTGAATGTTAAAACACACCATAGGTGATTCCTAATTTTTCAATTAAATTAATGTTTCAATTTTATCTTAGGTGCATGCATGTAGTAATGTAAATAGTTAAATCAAAATAATTGGTGGTGGATTCCTTGTTATCTCAATATTTTATTAATCTCTTATGTTCTTAATAACTAGTTATTCTTTAATTTAAATTTTAATCTTAAAAGAATTTATTTTTTTCCAAAATTTAAGATTAGTTTTGATTTGGCAATCTTAACTTTTTACTATTTTCTTCAAGATCTTTGACCTCTTATTTCTACTTTACTACGCTTAACTCTCTTAAGAATTTTACGGATAAGAGTTTTTGTCTATAATCTTGATTTTTTTTTGATTTTTCTTAATATATATTTACCGAATTTCTTTAAGGGCCAGAGCTACTTTTCCTTGCCATAGTGTCACGGGGCATCCTTTGATGGCACAAAGGAGGCCGCGTGAGCGACCGTGCTAACCGATAGCCCGGTCGAGTTCAATCGAATCTTAATTACAATTAACGAACAACATGCAAATACAGTAATTTGAAAAGAGCTTGAGCATAAATTGAAATCACTTCATTGCATTAAACTTGATTACATGAAAAGCTATTACAGTATGAAAGAAAGTAAGAGCTTGAAACAGAGTGCTAGACAACGTGCACTGGTAGGCAATTCGGGTGTGAGGCAGATAGTCTTATCCCCACATATAATCACTTAATGAAAATACCAAAGTAGTAGCAGTGCACGTTGGCTCACACAAGTTACAAGAACATGATTACAACGGAAAGGAAAATGCGATTACAAAGGAAATTCCTAGATCTATTTACATGGAAACAATATTTACATATGAGAATACAATTCTCCAAAAAGCTAGCCTAAGCACAAGTCTAAAACTAGATGATGCTTGACGACCTGGTTGTGCTGGTGCTGGATCTTTTGTTGGGCCGTGCTGCGCTCGGGCGCGTGCACGGTGTTGGTGCAGTGTAGTCAGTCACGAGTGCTGTTGGGAGGCAACCCGTGACATCCTCCCCCACTAGAGCTGTTGACGCCCTCGTCGACTGGTTGAGGTATGCTGTGATCAGGTCCTGGAAGGCCAATAGGTTTGATGCTCTTTCCCAAGTGTTCTCTTCTGGGTCTCTTCCTACCCATTTGACGAGAAACTCTTGGTGTTGTTTGCGAGAAGCTGTCACAACTCGATCGGCCATGATGGCTTCCACTGACTGCTTCCCTTCTGCCCTCTGCTTTAGCCCTGGACGACTAGACTCTCCCCGGGATGGATCGATAGTATCAGCAAAGTACGGTTTCAGCATGCTGACATGAAATACTGGGTGAACCTTCAGCCAACTAGGGGGTTCAATCCGATAAGTCACTTTCCCAATTTTCTTCACAATCCTAAGTGGCCCCTTATATTTTTGCAGGAGGCGTGGGTCTTGACCCCTCAAGAACTTCCTATCTTGTGGGAGGAGCTTCACCATCACGAGATCTCCTACTTAGAACTCTAATGGTCGCCTTTTCTGATCTGCATACTTCTTCATTCGATGGGTGGCCTTCTCTAGATGCGAACGAGCCAACTCAATATTCTGCTTCCACTCTTCTGTGAAATTACGAGCTCTAGGAGATTTTGAAACTGGCATCGAGTTGGCGGTGTGAGGAAGGATGGGTTGTTGTCCTGTAACGATTTCGAAGGCGCTCTTGCCCGTCCCGGAGTTTTTCTGGGCGTTGAAGCACAGTTGAGCCACGTCCAATAACTTGACCCAATTTCGTTGTGTCGCACTAGCGAAGTGGCGCAGATATTCATCGAGCATCGCGTTGTATCTTTCAGTCTGTCCATCGGACTGAGGGTGGTAACTGGAGCTCATACACAGCTTGGAACCGAGAACCTTGAAAAGTTTCTTCCAAAAATTTCCCGTGTATCGTGAGTCCCTATCACTAACAATGCTCCGAGGGATCTCCCAATACTTAACCACATACTTGAAGAATAGTTGTGTAGTATCCTCCCCCGATGTGTTCTTTGGAACCGCAATAAAAGTGGCATACTTCGAAAAATGATCAACGACCACAAGGATAGTTGTCAAGTCCCCCATTTTGGGCAGACCTGATATGAAATCGAGCGAAATGCTCTCCCAAGGTCGTTCCGGGATAGGTAGAGGTTGTAGTAACCCTGCAGGCTGTCTCAGCTCAATTTTGTCTTGTTGGCAAATCAGGCAAGTTCTAACATAGCTCTCCACATCATCTTCTATTTGGGGCCAGTAGTACCCTTGCTTGAGGAGGGCCAACGTCCTTTCTTGCCCAGGGTGTCCCGCCCATAAGGTATCATGACATTCTCGAATCAGGGTACGCCTCAAATCACCTACTCGAGGAACAAAGACTCGATTTTCCTTTGTTGAAATAAATCTGTTGTCTAACTAAAACTGTCGCGTCTTCCCTTTTTCGATCATCTTCAATAGTTGAGCCGAAACGGGATCTTTCGGTAGTGCGTTCTTGATTTTGCTTCGGATTTCGGTAGACACTTGACTGTCGATTCGAAGAATGGCGTTGAGGAACGCGTTAGCCTGTTGGTTGAACTCAACCATGCGGCTCAAAGCATCAGCTACTTTATTGGTCGAACCCGCTTTATACTCCATTCAAAAGTTTAATTCAGCAAGTAACTTTTGCCACCTTGCTTGTTTAGAACTCAATTTTGGTTGACTGAGAAAGTGGCTAACCGCAGTGTTATCCGTCTTCACAAGAAATCGAGAACCCAGAAGGTATTGCCGCCATAACCTCAGACAATGGACAACTGCAAGTAACTCCTTCTCGTGAGCAGAGTACATCCTCTCGGTGTCCTTGAGCTTACGACTCTCGTATGCTACCGGGTGACTCTCCTGCATTAAGACCCCTTTTAGGGCTACATCCGATGCATCGGTGTGCACTTCGAACGGCTTGGTCACATCCGGTAGAGCAAGAACCGGGTCTTCAGACATAGCCTTCTTCAAGGCATCAAAGGCAGCTTGGCACCCTGTTGACCAGTTCCAAACGTTCGCCTTCTTTAAGAGTTCCGTTAGGGCCATTGCAATACCGGAGTAGTCTTTCACAAACTTCCTGTAGTAATTGGCCAGTCCCAGAAAAGAACGAAGTTCTGATACATTGGTGGGAGCCTGCCACTCTCGGATGACCTTGACCTTAACCGGATCCATCTGTACTCTTCCCTGTTCAATGATGTGGCCCAAAAACTTGATGCGTTTCTGTGCAAAGGAGCACTTCGATAACTTGAGATACAACTCATGCTTTCGAAGTCTTTCAAATACCCTCATTAGGTGCTCTTCGTGCTCCTCCATGCTTTCGCTATAAACCACAATATCATCGAGAAAAACCACGAAAAAATCATCTAAGTAGTCCCTAAGAACCTGATTCATCAAAGTGCTGAAGGTTGCTGGAGCATTCGCGAGTCCAAACGGCATAACAAGAAATTCATAAGCTCCGTATCTTGTGACGCACGTGGTTTTTCCCTCATCGCCTGCTGCGATGCGAACTTGCCAATATCCGGATCTAAGGTCGAGCTTTGTGAACACTTTTGCTCGGTTGAGTTGATCGAAACAATCTGCCATAAGAGGGATGGGATAGTTATTTCTGATGGTTACCTTGTTGAGAGCTCGATAATCGACACACATCCTTAAAGAACCGTTTTGTTTCTTCTGAAAGAGGACGGGGGCACTATATGGCGATTTGGGCGGTTGCACTAAACCTGCATCCAATAGTTCCCTTAGCTGTTTTCGAAGTTTGGCTAGTTCAGGCTAAGACATTCGATAGGCTGCGCGAACTGGAGGCTTGGTACCCGGTACAAGTTTAATCTGATGATCTATTTCTCTACGAGGAGGTAACTTCTTTGGAAGGTTATCGGGCATCACATCCTCGAACTCGGTTAATACCCGTCGAATGGATCTCGGCAGGGGTCCTGATATCTCCTGAATTTCATCCCATTTCAGTGCAGCGACAAAAGTGGGATTGTCCTGCTTGAGTCCCTTCTTCAGTTGAATTGCTGATAAAAACTTCCCATTACTTGAAGGGGTCATCACCGGGATGACGCACGGGTTCTTGCTGAGCATCATGAGGCTATTCGTGCTGGGCATAATGCTAGCCTTAGTTTCTCTTAAAAACTCTAACCCTAGGATAACCCTGAAGTCGTCTATCACCACAACTGAGAAGTTGGTTCTCCCTTTATAAGGACCCGCCTTCACTAACACAGATTTTGCCATTCTAGCGACAGGTTGAGAGGCCGAGTTAATGGCCTTCACACGGCCCACTCCTTTCTCCAAGATAAGGCCTAACCGTTCGACTTCAGTACTTGCCAGATAGTTGTGCGTTGCGCCTGTGTCCACCATGGCCTGAATCGACTTCCCGTTGACTTTGATATCAACATACATTAAGCCGTTTTCTTGAGGACTCTTCCCAACACCTGTTCTCCCATTTGGGGTTGGTTCTACCTTCCCTTTATGTCGATGATCTTTTTCTAATGTCAATGCGTTACAAGAATGCATGAACTGCCCTTGATAAGCACCAAGTGAAGCTCCTTCACACTCTTCGGTTTCTTCCTCAGACTCTGCGTGGTCATTTGGCTGGATATGAAAAGGTTGTCCGGAGGCAGATGGTATTTTGGGAAACATGCCGCCACCTCTGGCAACCAGAGCACTTAGAAGTTGCTTGTCAGGGTAGTTGGCCATGAAATGATCACCACGACACAAATGACAAGGTCCAGGAGAGAAGGGCTTCTTCCCACTACTGCCAGCTTGGGAGTTCCCGGTGAACTTGTTCCCATTCTTGAAATTATTTTGCTGATTAAACGACCTGGTGGGTGCGTTGCCTCCCCCAACTGGTTTGGCTTGATAATTTTGCTTTCTCTCCCCCGCATTCTTCGCTTGTCCGTTTCTTGGTGCATTAGTTTTGGGAGCTGCAGTATAATCTTGCAAGCATTCCGCAGCTGATATGGCTTGAGGTAACGTCTTAACTTGCCTTCGGTTCAATTCATTCTTGGCCCAAGGTTGCAACCCAATCATGAAGAAGAATAATCTATCAGCATCATTCATATCGTGGATATCTAACATGATGGTGGTGAATGCGTTGACATACTCCTTGATGCTTCCTGAGTGTTTGGTTTGAAGTAGTTCTTGTCTCGCATTATGAGAAGTGTTTTTAGGAAGGAATCGCGCACGCAATTCTCTTTTCAGGTTTTCCCAGGTGTTGATCTCGCACTCGCCAGCTTGAATGTCATTGTACTTGTTCCGCCACCATAACTTGGCGTCCCTGAACAAGTACATAGATGCAGTGGATACCTTGACGTCCTCTGCGTCGACCTTTTGTGGCACGGAAATACTGTTCCATGTCAAACATAAAGTTCTCTAATTCCCTAGCATCACGAACACCAGTGAATGTTTTGGGTTCGGGCACTTTCATCTTAGTGCGCTCCCCACCCCCAACTGGCGAGTTTGCAACTGCCATTGACACAATAGTCAATTTATGATAGAGCTGATTGATTTCGTTTCTCATCTCCTCAATCATCTCCCCAAAGTTTCCTCCCGGTGGGATTCCCTGAAGGTTTTGGAGGCCTTCTTCCAAATCTTGTATACGGTCTAAGAGTGCGGACGAGCTACTCGACGCACCCCCGGGTGGGACAGTTTGGCTAAGTGTCTCCAAACTTTGCACACGATCGACAAGAGAGGGTGTTCCACCCATTTTTTCCATCAGTATGCCAACATTCCTTTCGAGGGCCTCGATTCGCTGGCTATTAGTTCCCATAGTAATATCACCAGATAAACAGACTAGGCTTCACAAGGCAGCAATCGAAAACAATTTCTCTGATACCAACTGTCACGGGGCGTCCTTTGATGGCACAAAGGAGGCCGCATGAGCGACCGTGATAACCGATAGCCCGGTCGAGTTCAATCGAATCTTAATTACAATCAACATGCAACAACAGTAATTTGAAAAGAGCTTGAGCATAAATTGAAATCACTTCATTGCATTAAACTTGATTACATGAAAAGCTATTACAGTATGAAAGAAAGTAAGAGCTTGAAACAGAGTGCTAGACAACGTGCACTGGTAGGCAATTCGGGTGTGAGGCAGATAGTCTTATCCCCACATATAACCACTTAATGAAAATACCAAAGTGGTAGCAGTGCACGTTGGCTCACACAAGTTACAAGAACATGATTACAATGGAAAGGAAAATGCGATTACAAAGGAAATTCCTAGATCTATTTACATGGAAACAATATTTACATATGAGAATACAATTCTCCAAAAAGCTAGCCTAAGCACAAGTCTAAAACTAGATGATGCTTGATGGCCTGATTGTGCTGGTGCTGGATCTCTTGTTGGGCCGTGCTGCGCTCGGGCGCGTGCACGGTGTTGGTGCAGTGTAGTCAGTCACGAGTGCTGTTGGAAGGCAACCCGTGACACATAGCAAATTGTTGTGTTATTGATGTGCCAAATTCCCTCCCTTTTCTATTCATTTCCCCTAGTCTTTCTCTCTACTATTTATTTTCTCCCAAATTTCTCTTAGGATGCATTTGACATGTATGATATGATAGTGGAATAGGATAACTCTATCATATCTCATGTTTGGTGTTCGCTTGGATTGGATATCGGAGCGGATCATGTATCCTACTAAAACTCTTTATCCCATCGAGAGATGGATTATCGAATCCTACCTAAAAGGAGAGATTGTTTTATCTTGTTTGGAGAAGATTAAATAATAATATCTGACTTTCAAGACTGGCACATCAAACACACCCTTAATTGACTAATAAAATTAGGAGCTTGAAGAAGAAAAACCAAAACAATGCAAAGAAGCGGAGAAGGCAAAATAAAAAATAAAAAATGCAGAGAAATGGAAGAATGGTGAGGACAATGTTCTTTCTAGGCTCCATGAGTACAAGACCTTAGAGCTTTCCAAGAAAATATGAGGAATGAAAGTGGGATGTTGATAATGGTGCAAGTAACAATAGTACATCAATTGAGGGAATGTTGACTAGGACTTTTAAAGGGAAATGCATTTAATTAATAAAATTGTTGTTGTTTAAGTATTGGTTGATCGGTCAGTAATAACCAACAATATGATAAATGAAATTATTGTTACTGCTATCGAATTAGGTTAGTAACTGAGTGGTCAGTTATCAACTAATAAATGTTCGGTCGGTTTTCAGTTTGAAATTGCCGCCCCTAAATGCTTGAGAGAAATTTGGGAGAAGATGAACAGTATAGAAAAACTAGGGGGGAAATGAATAGAAAAAGAGAGGGAAATTTGGCACATTATATTTATGCAAATAGTTTGCTTTGGCAAGAAAAAGTAGCTCCAGGATATCATTCCCCTTCTTTAATTATTTCCATTATATATATATATATATAAGTAAGGGTATAAAGAAGAATTTCATTCTTTAACAAGAGAAGAGATTTTCATTTAGAAGGGTAACTAAATGAATTATTTTATAAATTTTTTTAGAGATAATCTATATCATAAATATATCACATCCACAAATTATCATCAAAAAAATTCAATCTAAAAGTAGGTGAAATGATTATAAAAAAATTTCAACAACCGAAAATGCGGCACACACACACATATATATTTATCAATTTTTCATTACACTTAGTTTTAGATTGAATTTTTTGATGGAATTTGATGGAAGTGATCTACTCATTGCGCATATCATTTTTACAAAATTTCATAAAAAAATTCATCTATTTGCTCCTATGAATGAGTGTAATGACTCAAAATATCCTACAGCAATAGTGTAATGGGAAGTTCTTTGATATATATATGTGAAAACAATTACTTTAATTTACAACTTGGACTAATCATTTTAGAGGAGAACCTAGGTGATTACAATGAACGTCTCTTCTTTTTGTTAAAGTAATATATTCTCTCCTTATAAACTACCACTATATATGATATATATATATACATACAAAATATCCTTTCATCGTACGAATTGCATGCTAGTTTTTAAGTACATATGTGATGTTAAAGATTAATAATTGTAATAATATAACAGGCACCAATAAATAATTATTTGTTAACTAATCCTGCAAGAAAAAAAATTCTAGCTACGTCACTCCATAAAATAGAGAGGAATTTCGTAGACAAGGAATAGCCTATACGGGTGTAAAAACAAAAGTTGGTATGGGAACCACATATCCCCAAGCAAACCAGAAATGTGGCTAAATGGCTTGCCACAATTTGCCAACAAATTAGCATATTACACAAATTTTCATGTTTAGCTAGTTCCTTAATTAGCATGTATTTTTCATAGCGCATATTGTTGGTGGTACGTGTATTCTTATTGCTTTTATTGTGTCAACTAGAATCGGCACCAACTAGTCCGTTAGTATCTTCGTAAGAGATTTTGAAATACTCTAATACCCTGCATGAAAATGTTTTATAACAAAAAAGTTAATAAATAATATTCTTTCAACATAAGCTCCTTTTTTTAAGGCGTGTTCCTTGTTTACCAATTGTATGTTTAAAATGAGGTGTTTGTCGAAGGTTAAATAATATTTAATTATTAAAATATTTTTTTCTACCTAACTTATTTCCTTTCTCTTATTTGTTTTGAAGTATTCAGTTTATATTTGTTGATTTACCCTTGTTAGTTAAGAATCCAGAAAAATGTACAAGGTTAAAGGTATAGTGGCGTGTTGGGTTGCTCGTAATCAGGGAGTTCAAAAGAATTGAAACTTTAGGGCAAGGTTCGAAGGATCGATGTTTGGCTTGTTAGTTTGTTCGTTTCTTATTTTGGGCAGTTAGGATTTTATCCATCTATTTCTATTAAAATTATTGTGACTAGGTTCAAACCTTACCTATTAGTATAATAAGTGCGCAATGTAAATTCTGAGTTAAATCTCATTAGTATCACTACTATTATTTATTTATGCTTGTAGAGATTATTTTGATCGGTCAAAATATTTTCCCAAAATACAAACGATCGAGCATAACAATTATCAATTTATCAAGCAGAGTTGTCTGCTTTATTTTTTTGAAGACTGAAGAGTTGTATACTCATTTTATGTTTCAAATTTTTTTCGACTATTGTATAGTTTTAATTTTAAAAAATAAAAGAATTTTTTTTTATGTATAACCAAACATGCTTATAACTAACTTTTAATATCTCTCGTGTTTTTTGATAAAATATATTTGAGGGGCATAATAGGTAATGCGGGATTTTTATAATAAATTTATGGAATATAAAATAAAAATACCAACGTAAGCCGATTCCAAACCTATTGGACTGATTAATAGAAAATGGACTAAATCCTAAATAAAAAGAAGCAGGTCTAGAGTTACAATACATAGGCATCTCATAAGGAGACTGTTCACTAATTTTTATTTTATTTTTCAACACGTAATTAAAACACATAATAATAATAATAATAGTAAAAAACCCCAAAGAATTACGATTAAATGATGAGCCATGCCCTCCCCCCAACCCAAGGTCTGTCGTTATCATAATTAAATATATTGCTCATGATGAACTGTCACCCTACTTTTACCCTTTTTTTTAAGAAAGAAAAGAAGAAGATTGAAATCTCTTCTTTTATAAAAAGAGCAAAAATCATCCCAAATACTATCTAGTAATACTCGAATCTGGAATCTCTGACATGATCAAGTGGGCTTATTTTTCCAACTAAACTAGACCACTTCATCAAACCATGGTCTTTAATTCTTTCACCAAATTTGTAATATACTCGCTCTGTATCTCATTATTTGCCAAAAACTCCCTCCAATTTTTTTTGTTTGCCCTAATTGACTTCCCCGGTTCACTCTCAACATTAACTGTCACTGTTTTCACAGCCTCGTAAATATCCTCTTTCCCAAAATGCCCATCCTCATCTCGCCTATTTACCTCTACCCCAGCCTTGAGATCTAAACTCACCAGCTTTGAGTTGGTGATTTGGTCACCAAAGATTGGCAGCATTACCATCTGGCAGTCATTCACCAACGCTTCTATCAGGGAGCTGGACCCCGCATGGCCTACGTGGCACCCCACGCTATCGTGCGCCAGTATGTGTTGTTGCTGTACCCAACCCGAATGCACCACCCCCTTTCCCTTTACCCTCTCCAAAAAACCCTCGGGCAATGTCCGATTTATCTCGTTGGTGCTGTCGATGCCGGCGGGAAAATGTAGTACGAGGAAGAACGGTAGGCCGGTGAGTTCTAGCCCCAGTGCTAGCTCTATTATCTGATCGGGTTTCAAAGACGCTTCGCTCCCGAAGGAACAATAGATCACGGAGTTGGATGGGAACTGATCTAGCCAATCAGCCCATCTGCGGTCCAGTTCACCGGAAGGGGGTTCCGGCACCAGTGGACCGGTGAGAAGGATCGGTTTGTTATCGAACTGAGACTTCACATAACTTACGTAGGGTTTTTCCATGTCGTTGCATGACCTGATGCAATAGCGTATCCAAAAAATTTGGTTAGTGAAATTATTTAATAGTTTATCACCAATCTCACACCAACTCTAATTATTAAACCATAAATCAAAATAAGTAAAAAATATTGGTTCCAAAAAAGTATAACCCGATAACATGTGTTAATGCACTTATATCGCTTAAAATGTATTTGAGACATGAATTTTGAACATTTGGGAACACGCAAGTAAATATATTTGAGCTACATACTTTTAATAAATTGAGTCCCAGCATTCTCTATTTTTTAAAAATTTAAATGATGCGTACTGACCTGAGGAGTACTGCAGAGCAGCTTTCCAAGCCGGTGCGGAAGCGATCGTAGACACTGGGAGTGCCGTGGAAACTCTTGAAGATGTAGAGAAGGTCTTGCGCCTCGAAGGTCTTGAGTGAGGTTACGGACGAAGTTTTGGGGAACCCCCTGGGAGGCAACTTAGTTTGTTCGATTGTAGTGGGGTGCATTTTACCGTCAACTAGCCTTGCAGGGACAATGGCGAAGGCGAGGGAAATGGCGTTGAAGATGGAAAAGAGTATGGTTTTGATGCCTAATTCGGACGCCAGTTGTGGAAGCCAACTCTGGGCGAAGTCGAAGAGGATGAAATGGGGATTGAGTTCGGATAATAGGGTTTTGATCTGGGGCTGCATTAGGTCAAGGGCGACCTTGAGGAGCTCGGTGATGGCAGGGGTGGCATCTGCGGTGCTTTCAATTCCTGGAGGGAGGCCAGGGACCGTGGGGAATGTGATGGGGATGATTTTGACGGCGGGGGTGAGGTTGAGCATCGACTTTATGCGATGGACGTTGCCGGCTGTGGTGAAGAAGGAGATTCGAACATTGTTGCCATGAGAAGTGAGCTTGTTGGATAGTTGTATAAATGGAATAATGTGACCAAATGCACAAAATGGAAACATCGCCAAATGTAATTCACCACCATTGTTTTCACTTTCCATATCTCTCTCTCTCTCCAGCTCTCTGGCTATATCTATGTAGCTGTTTATATAGATATATATATGGAAAATTTCAAGTGAGGACTTTAACTTAAGTTCCTTATTTACGGATTTGCCTTTTTAGCACGCTTCTCAATGAATTTTTTTGATGAAATTTGGTGGGGATGTTCTTCATCGTGTGTAGAACATCTCCACCAAATTTCATCAAAAAATTCAACCGGAAAGTGGGTTAATTATAGGATTGAAAAATTCTGGTCCATAAATAGATATATATATATATATATATATATGTTCAATATTTTCAATCATATAGTTAACCCACTTCTCGGTTGAATTTTTTGATAAAATTTGGTGAAACTGTTCTACATACGATGAAAAACATTCCCACTAAATTTCATCAAAATTTTTTATCGAAAAGTATACCAAAAAAATAAGTCCGTAAATAAAGACTTTTGTTAAAGTTTTTATGAAAAATGATCTGTATATGTGTATAAATATCTTTTGTCTTAATGTTGACAAATAAGGGGTTGGCGGGCTGCATTTACTTTGGTTGGTGAGGCATGCGTACTTATTTACCATTATTGGTTGGTTTCTTAAAGTATATAAAAGGAAAGGAAATTGAAAATTAGTGGGAGCTTAGCTTCTTCATTAATGCTAGGGAGATATTTTTTTTGTCATGTTGTGCAGATGTAGAGTGCACCTTAGGTCTCGTTTGGTTCACGGAAAGAAAATTAATTCCCCTATTTTTCTCATGGAGGTGAGAAAGTAAATTTTCTGTCAAATTTCTTTTTTTGTGTTTGGTAAACCATGGAAAATATTTAGGTAAGAGTATTATTGTCTAAAATTTGTGTAATAAATGCTTGAAAATTACATGGAAAAATCAATCCCATGTGTTTCGGGAGGAATGGTTTTACCCCATACTTTCTCCTCTATCGGGAAAGTGTTTCCGGAATTTGTACTTACCAAACAAAGGAAAGGAACGACTTTCCTTTTCCGAGTACTAAAATTCGCTAACCAAACGAGGCCTTAATGTAAAGATTCTCGTATAAAAAATTATTTTTATTTATTTATAATTATTTTAATATATACTCTTAAAACACATATTATCATTATATATATATATATTTGAATCTTGTATACTTAAGTGAAAACTATCACAAATGTAATAAACATATAAATTAACCAGACAAATTTATTTTATAACCACAATTTTTTGGTTAATGATTAATATAATAATTACACGGTTAACCACCAATTTCGTCGGGAAAAAAATTATGTATAACCAACAAGTAAATTCATTGCCAATTATTTCTTCTTATATAAAACGTAATTTGAATAAACACGTTAATATGCTTTTATAAAATGGTTTTATGAATTTAGTATTGATCTAGTATGTTGATGGCACTTGTGATCCATTTGAAAAACCCAAACGCATCATTTTATAAGAGGGTAAAACAGAATATTAATATTACAAAATACTTTCATTATGTTACTTCCAAAAAATTCGATTGAGTAACCAAACAATCATAGGCATAGCCAGAAATTTCTGTTAATGGGGTATATGAAAAAAACTTATAATTATATTATTAATTGTTGATAAGATTAAAATTAAAGTTTCTTTGAAATATATCAAATTTAAGATCAACATAATAATAGGTAACCTATAGGTGATATATAAGTGATTTACGAATTATAAACAAGAGTTTAAAATCTACTCGATACAATTTTTGAGGCAATTCAGAAGGGATATCAATTGATAAGAATTTTGGCTGGGTAAGAGGTCTCGACTTCTATTTTTGGCGCCCACTACCCCTTCTTCTCTAGTTGTATCCGTCTATCCGGTCGCTTTGTACTAAAAAATGATATCTTAGGCGAGCAATATGAAAAAAGAAAAAAAAAAAACTAATTTAGGTGAGAAGATAAAAAATAAGTTGAGAGATGATATGAGATTAACTCTTACATTTTGCTTTTTTCTATGAAAAAATTTTCTTTGAGTGATGGTGGAGAAAAATTTTCCACTGAAGATTAAAGGAAGATGTAGGAGATATACTCACAAAAATTAGTATAAGATGAAAAACATCTCACTATATGCCTCAACTTATTTTCAATCTTCTCACCCAAATTAGTTATTTTCATTTTTATTTTCCATATAAATATCAAACGAAACCTTAGAGCATCTATAGGGTCCTACTAAAATTTAGAGCCAAATTTTAATAATAATAATAATAATAGAAAAGGCAATTATATTTTAACCAAAAAATAAATCAAAAATCAAAAATAACTTTTAACCAATGAATATCAATTATCACCACCTCTTTTAGATTCTAATACAAATATATAGTTCAAAATTCATTTAAATTACAACTGTTAAAATACTTTATGAGTTTCAGAATATTTCTACGAAAAGAAAAATTAATTAATCCCTGCTTTTTTCCTTTTTTGGATGGAAATGCCTGCTATTTCAATTGCCTCAATAATACACCTAACCTTCTATTAATTTTTTCCTTGTTTTTCTGTGTGTGAGAGAGTTACACGTACCTTGTCTAAAAAAAGGCATGGTTGTCATGAGTGCAACCTCACATGCAGAGAGTCTCAAATAAATTTTTCAGCTACAACATTAATCATCAATATCTAGATCTATCACAACTACAAACAGTGACATGGTAATTTGTCCATTCACAATTTTTGTTGGGTTCCACTGAAAGATCTGGAAGTCGAATTCTCGCAACGACAAATCTATTATGGTTAGCGGCAGGTATTAACCGCGAATAGGAATTAATCAAAGTACGTAAAAATTAGCTTGAATACCCCGTGGGATGAGCTTTCGAACCAAAAACAATATTTATGACCAGTGGTGGGTTTGAAATATTAAATTTGGAAGGCATATAAACAATTTATATATATATATATATATATAAGTAATGGGTCCGGTTCACCTACGGACCACTATTCACGGACTGTAGGTACGGACCGGCCCGTTTGGCACGCTTCCCGATGGAATTTTTTGATGAAATTTTGTGGGGATGTTCTTCATCGTGTGTAGAACATCTCCACCAAATTTCATCAAAAAATTCAACCGGGAAGTAGGTTAACCACATGATTGAAAAATATTGGATTTTATATATCTATTTCTGGACCAGTTTTTTTCAATCATGTGGTTAACCTACTTATTAGTTTCTCTTTATTAGAAAACAAAAAATGATAAATGCTTCGACAAACATTTATCCTCAACTACATAAAAGTTAAGAATATAAGGCTTACATAACAAAAATAATAATAATAAAAACAAAAATAATGACATAATTCACCAAATACATAACTTTTCACCTAAATAAAGATTAATCATATTATCCTAATATATTGATCGAAGTCACAAATTACTATGCCAACATCTAAAGCTATGTGAATGAAACATAGAGTGCACCAAGATAGGGAAAAACAAGCCACAAACGAAAAAAAGTTTGAAATTAGAGATTGTTTCTTTATTAGAAAACAATTTATTTACTATCGTAAAATTAGATATATTGAATATGTCCTAGTCTATAGACCAAAATAAAATAAAAATATGTCCTAATCTCATCAAAGGAGATCTTTTTGCAAAACATTTGGCGCAAGATACATGGGTCGATAATGAAGCTTCCTAGTAGTAATCAGTTTCTATAAAGCATGTATAACCCGTAGTATTATTATAAATATCAAGCAAAGGGGCTGAGAATAACCCTACAAAAATAATTTATTTTTTTCAAAACAAAAAGAAAATTTAATAGCACCACAACAAAATCGAGAAATTGAAAATGGGGAACCAAAATTTATGTTTCAAGTTCAAGTCTCTTACAACAATTGACAATGGATTGAGGAAGCAATACACATAAATGGTGGAAGTAGTATGCAAATAAAAAAAAGATTATAGATTTAAGGAAGTGGATGGTAAAGAATTAGGTGTTGTTCACTTGCCACTGAATTTGCCACTTAAATCTGAAAACTTAAAATTTTCAGATTTAAGTGGTTGACAAAGTTGTTCACTAACTAAAAAAATTAAGCGGCCACTTAATTTTTATCACTTAAAACTTAAAATTTTCATCCAAAATTTTAAGTGGCAAAGTTGTCACTTAAATCTTAAGCTTAATTTTAAAAGGTGTAAAAGGTCCATTTTGCCCCATTTCTTTTATCAAAACCCTTATTTTCTTCCCTTCTTCATGCGCCAATTAGCAAAACTATTGTTACAGTTTGTATTCCCTCTCTTAATTTTATTTTTCATGCCTTCTTTCAATTATGTTGTTTATTCTTATTAAATTTTAGTTTATTATTTAAATTGTTAACGTGGATAGCTACAATTATTTCATATGTTTTTGGGTTTATTTTTTTAAACTTCCATATCTACTGTGTAGTTGTTTCTGATTCTTATCATGTGTAAAGTCTCTAAAAGCTAATTGGGCCCTTATGTGCTTTATATATAATTGATGGATGGATAGTGTTGTATTATAGATGGGTCATTAGAATCAAGTGATCAAAATAAAATAATAAGGGTAAAATTGTCATAATAATTTTTTTTTTCAGTTTTCAGATGTGTTATATTCAAACAAACAACATTTTTTCAGATAAAATTTTCAGAACTAAACAAACAACTTTTTCAGTATTCAGATTTTAATTTTCAATTTTCAGTTTTTTTACTAAACGCTACCTTAGTAGCTAACCTTGTTGGATAAATAGAACTTTGGGTTGGCTAGAATGCTGGATATGGGAGAAGGATGGGCCTGGGCCAGGGGTGGGATAATGCTAACAAATGTTTTTTTTTTTCACTCTTTTGTCCTGGGCTTAAGCCCAATCTGGCCCAGGCTCAGGTCTACCCCTAAAGATATATTTCCATTGAAGATCATGCTTGATTGTGTAAATTTTGTAATTATAAAATTAGGTCACTTTATATTGGTTAACTGCAAATTTGTACATTAAAAATAATTCAATTCTAACTCACAGTATTTGGATGATTTAAATGAGATATTCAAAGTATTAGAACAACAATATGTTTTAAATTCATTTATGTACTTTAAAATTTTGTCTAGAGATATCAACATCAAGTATGGATACTAGATCTCTTCAAAATATAGAGTTTGGGTGAATTATCGTATTCAAGAATTAGAAAATTTCAAATCTTACTTAAAATAACTTAATTTGAATTTTCATGATTCAACTTGGATCGACATATCATAAATTCAATTTTCAAATCTGAACACAAAGAAATATAAAAATTGTAAATTACCTTATTATCAATTATCTAATTTGTTTGTAAATATTTTTCAATTTTACTTAGATATTCACATACATAGAAAGCGCGTTTTGAACGTCTAGTTTAATACAAAGCGATAAATTCATTGTACATTTTTTTTCTTACATAATACAACATTTTTTATACAAACACAAATAAGCATAATATAATATTTTTCTTACAAACAATGAATTCACAGCAATCTCTACAATAAAGGTGGAGGTAGATTAACAAATAGTTTGATAACCATGCCCATAAATTTTTTTATCTATAATACAAATTAATAAAATATTATTCACTAATTTGACCGTTATTTATAATTTATTTTTTTATATAAATTATTATTTTAATAGTATTGAATGACACCCGCATTACCTAGTTATTATAATACAAAGAGAGATTAACAAAAACAAATTTGCAAAGTTATTGAAGCCCAAGCCCAATAAGCCTCCGGAGAAAAAATGACATTCATTCCTTCCCCTTTCTACCTCTTCCTTCACTCCTCTCTCTCTCTCTCTCTCTCTCTCTCTCTCTCTCTCTTCATTTTCAGTTACACTCGTTCTACACTCGTTCACATACGCACAAATAATCGAACCCTCTTTTTCACCTAATCTTTTTCTGTAAGTATATATATATATATATATCTCTTAACTTCTTTATACTCTTAATTCATACATGTATATATATATACTCATTGAGCTTTTTTATATATTTATGTTCGTTTTAATTCATAATAATTTTCACTTCAATTACTCTGCAGTAGCGACCAAAAATCAGACGCTGTTTTTTGTTCACCTAATCTTTGAGTGTTCTTCAATCTCATAATATGCTTGTCTATATATGTCTACTTATCAATTTTATTTTTATTTTATATCGTATAACTAAGTTAATTTACTCCCACTCATTGTTCTAGGGTTTTTGATTGGTACCATTTGTGCTTTGTTTAACCTAATTTGTGAGTATCTCTTAACTTGTATATATATATATGCATATGCATATAAATACTCACATGGACTAAATATACACACACATATGTATGTATGATTATCAGTTCAATTTCTCCGTAACTGAGACAACAAGCAAATGCATTTTTTCACCTAGTGTTATAGTAATTTTCATCAATCTGATTGTACTTGTATATGTGTTTGTATAAGAACATCAATTGTATTTTGATAGTTATTGTTTATCGAAGTTAATTTACTGGGTTACTCTCACTCATTGTTTTTTTTTTATACCAATTTGTGCTATTTTTCTCGTATTTTTTTGTATACTCACATGGGCTATATATATGTTTTTTTTTTTTTTTTGTATAATCACTTCAAGTCTTCAATTACTCCGCAATTGATAGAATAATCAAACAGAGTTTTTCACCTAATATTTGATTATTTCTCAATCTGATTATATTTGTATATGCGTACATATATGCACATTTTGTGTACTTCTGATTTTTACCGTTTATCTAAGTTAACTTCCATTCATTCTTGTAGGTTTTGTGATACTGATTTGTGCTCTTTTTTTTTTTCTCGCTCTAGAATTTCAATGGGTCGGACTACACTCGATAACGAGCCCAAGAGTTTTATGGACAGGAATTCGTTATGCAAATCTATAATTGAGTCTGGTTTACGACATTTGAGTCACCAACTGGCTAGTAAAGAATCATCTCCGGACGTAAACCTTAGTCCTAATTATATTTGGATGATTTTAATTGGGGTTACTGTACTGAAGTACAATTGGAGGAAATACTATTGAAGAACCTGGAGTTTGTGTATAACGAGGCTCAGTGTTCTAAAAATCGCGCCTAGGCGCCGCTTAGGCGGAAATCGGGGCTCTCCCGCCCGGCCTAGGGCTAGTGGTTTTGTTTAGGCACCGGGGTGATTAGGCGCCGATTAGGCGTCGATTTTTTCGTCCAGGCGCCGATTTCTCCACTGGTTGGCTGAGACGTGGAAGAGAGATGGAGATTGAGATAGAGAGAGACGGAGATAGATAGAGAGAGAGAGTATCGTACCTGTGAAGTTGTCGAAGCCAGTGAGAAATCATCGAGGCTGAGATGGGTTGGGGCTAAGAAGTCGTTGGCGTTGAGAGCTAGGGTTTAGGGTTTTTCGATGGTTGCTGCGGAATGGGGGCTAGTTTGTACGGGAAAGAGATGATATATACGGAGAATTAGGTTTGGTTTTTGTTTTATTAAGTGTTATTATTATTTTCACCCCATATATTTTTAGTTATTTGTAGTTTCACCCCTATTTACTTTCTTTTTGCTAATTTTAATTATTTAAAGTTTTGACTTTTTTGTAATGTATGTTTTATTAGTTGGATGTTAGAAAATTAATGTTAATTTGAAAGGTATATTATGTTTTGTTAGTATTATGTTATCTAAAATAATATTTTTAATAAAAAATCGTTTGACCGATTAATCCCCGATTAATCCTCTAGGCGCTAGGCCCCCCCTCGCTGACCTAGGAGCGCCTAGCGATTTTTAGAACATTGACGAGGCTATCTCGAAGCTTGTTGCGTTGGGCTATGATGAGGATGTTGCCCTTAAAGCTATACTGAGGAACGGGCATTGTTATGGTGCAATGGATGTGTTGACTAATATAATGCACAACTCTTTGGCTTATTTGAATAGTGGGGGTGGTGGAAATAATGCAAAGTTAGAGGAATCCGAGACGGATTTTGTTGATTTGAAGCAATTGGAGGCTTACTCGCTTGCGGCTATGGTATGTTTATTGCAACAAGTTAAGCCTAATTTGAGCAAAGGGGATGCTATGTGGTGTCTGCTCATGAGTGATCTTCATGTTGGTCGAGCTAGTGTTATGGATCTTCCGGTTGCTCCTTCACCTAGTAATAATGGGTGTGATAGTATTAATAGTAATCTTGGTGCTGGCAATGAGGAGAATGGTGGTAACGGCTTGGTCGGGGTTGCGCCGCCACCTTTGTGTAAGTTTCACGGGGGTTGGGGTTTTGGCAATGGAGGTACTTCTAAGTTTCCGATGAACGGGTTTCTCTCATACGCATCGGAAATGAGCCTGCAAAGAGAAATTGTGTGTCCAAAGAGGTTTCATCTTACTCCTTCGATGAAGGCTTTATTAAAAAGGAACGTTGCAATGTTTGCCGCCGGTTTTAGAGCCAACTCAAAATAATCGCAAGCTTGCACAAGCTCTTTACCTAATGAAGATTCTTCTAGTGGAAATACTGAGTAAACTGAAGAGCCAAAGAATACGAAGAACCAAGAAATGGTGAACTTGATGTTGAGTAAATTCCGGGATTTGAATCTTGATGGGAATATGGAGTACGTCCCCGAGGATCAAAAAGACGAGATGATTTTGAGTTTGTTTCATCAGATAAAAGATCTCGAGGGACAAGTAAAGGAGCGAAAGGAGTGGGCTCACCAAAAGGCAATGCAAGCTGCAAGAAAGCTCAGCCATGATCTTACTGAGCTCAAGAGTTTGAGGATGGAAAGGGAAGAGATCCAACGGCTGAAGCAAGGGGAAACCACCCCTGAGGACCCCACGATGAATAGACTTAAGGATATGGAGAAAGCTCTGAGGACAGCTAGTGGCCAAGTGGACAGTGCAAATTCGGCTGTGAAAAAACTTGAGACCGAGAATGCAGAAATTAGAGCAGAAATGGAGGCTTCAAAGTTAAGTGCTTCGGAATCAGTGAAGGCTTGTTTAGATATTGCAAAGAGGGAAAAGAAATGTTTGAAGAGGCTTTTGGCTTGGGAGAAACAGAAGGCTAAGTTGCAGGAGGAAATTGCAGAGGAGAAACAGAAGATTTTGGAGTTACAAGAAGAGTCGGTTCAGATCAAGGTGGCTCAGAAGGTTGCTGAGGTGCGCTAAATTATTGTTTTACCAATCTAGTTGCTTAACTTTCTTTTAAGTCAAAAGGTTCCTATGTACTCTTAAATACTTACGGCCAGAACCAGCCTAGAAATTCATGTATGTTTGTTGAAATATGGGGGTTGCTCCAGAGCCATTGGTGAAGTGCCACGAAAGCCCATCACATGGGCTTCAGACATCTCGCTTGTAGTGCATGCATGCTGTCACCAGCTTGGAGCTTTATCATTGGCTTGGATTTGTACATTAGTCATTTAGTTGTACCATTTATCTTCTCTTGGTTCATCAATCAGTTTGCTTAACCCATGTTAGTCTTATCTCCTTGCTTCAAACAAGCAAAATAGGGCGGGCTAGCGCAGCTATATGGGCCTTCATAAGGGCTATTGTATTAAATCAAAGGGTTCCTATGTACTCTTGAATACGTAGAGCTAAACCAGCTTAGAAATTCAGGAATGTTTGTTGAAGAAATATGGGGTACACCATAGCCAATGGTGACATAAGCACATCAAATTGGCTTCACACAGCTCCCCTGCGGAGGAAAGAAATTTGAGCTTCACCGTTATTATTAATAATGCCTTCATCCTTGATAGAATAACCCATCCAGATGGGGATAACTTTTTTGATGGATTTAGCATTTTGATTTATTCTTGTTTGTCTTTTGAGTCTTCGTTCGTTTCGGAAGGTTCTATACTTCAATATGCCTATGTAGTCGTAGTCGTTAACATGGAAATTAGAATACCTCGTTTTGGGATATATAATTGTTTTCTTATTATATACCTATTCCGCTATTCTATAGACCTTTTTTTTCCTGATTTGCTTCCGTTCTTGACCTCAGGGGGGATCTTGGTAACATGCCTTACCAATTTATTTATTTTTTCTAATTTGTGAACACAAGTGACCAAGAGAGTGCGCCGCTATTTTTTCACATAGTGGCACACTAGTTTTCCATGAAGTGCTCATTTAGATAAATAGGTGTCCCAATGGTTAGTGGAATATCTTTTTGAGAAAAACTTAGATCCTTATTATTATTATGTTCGGGTGCCCCACCTTGACAAATTTCTGGCTTTGCCCCTGCTTGACCTGCGCATATTGCATAGTTGTCAAAAGCGCGCCTAGGCTCAAGGCGCATCCAGGCGCAAGGGTTGGGAGTCGCCTACCATAAGGTGCATCGCGTTCAGCAAGGCGCGCGCTTTATGCGCCTAGGCTCCAGGCTCAGGTGCAGCAAGGCGAGGGATTTTTCAAGTGAGGCATTTTTTTCTTGTATTTGACTTCTGTTTTCCCATCAAAACGTCATCGTTTGGCCTTTTAGGTCTTAAACCCGATGAAACAATTGAAGAAACCCTAGTCGATCATCTCACACACTCTCATTAGTCAACGTTGTGCTTCCAGCCTTCCATTCCTCAAATCGATCATCTCACACACTCAGGCACTTCTTCTTCTTTCTTCTCCTTCTTTTATCTCTCTCATGCAGTCACGACAATTTCTAGATGATTGTGAGTGAGTTTGATGGGAGTTAGGGGAAAAAGGAAGAGGAGGAAAATAGCAGCCGCCACTGCTTGATCCACCGAGTCCTCTTTCGTTTCATGATCCAGGATATGTAATTTCACACATAAGTTCGAGCTTTAAGCTTAAGCAAAGGAATTGGCACTGCTTGATCCACACTCTTGACATAAATTACAAGAGTTTATACAAAACAAAATTTCCAATTTAGAATTCCAAAAATTTTCCTCAACCTATCATCTTTTCAATCCAATACAACCCTAATAATTCATACCCTCAAAACCCTTTATCCCAGTCAACTCCAGCAAAACAACCTACCTTAACAACAAAAATTACTAACAGTGATAATTCTTAGATATATGAATGAAGACAAAAGTGACCTAATTACATACGCGAAGAACAAAATAAAAAAGGTTTTCTCTGTCCGTAATCAACATTTAGAAACAAACTTTTAAGAAGATTTGAGGTTCCATGTATATCAGTGTTTGTATGTATATAAATATATAGGGCAATCGTAGAGAGAGAAAGTTAGATGCAGATGCAAGTAGATAAATGGAGGGATTGCACATATGTTACATACAGAGAGGGTTTCGTCACACAAATCTGAACTCTGAAGTCTGATCACTGGACGGATTACGAATTGGAAGGGAATGAAAAGATAATTCTGCTAATGTAACGGAAATTACAGTAGTAGTGTATAAGAGTGAGGATAAGTCGGTTTAATTTGAGCTTTGAACCTGAACAATGTGCTTGGATACAGAGAAAGTAAAAGGAAATGGAAGAGAAAGGAAAGAAAGAATGAAAAACTTTGATAAAAGGGACTGGTTTAATGAGTTTGTCCCCAATTTACGTTAATCGGGTGTATTTAATTGAAATTTTAAAAGATTTTGACTTATTTTTTAAAATTTGTGAATTTTGTTAAATTCATGAATTATTTTAAAGAGCTTTTAAATATATTTTATATTTATAAAATTATTCTTCTCACTTCAGGTTGAATAAACTTGTATTTTACTTTCACCAAAAATTTTCAATTCCTTTTTACTCATTCCTCTATTTTCTTAAAATCTAAATAAGACTTTATTCCCTATCTATCTTATTCTAAACCCATGACTGCATTAATTCACAATGGATTGGGTTTTTTTGCCCTTTTTATTCGATTTTCATCTTCTGTCTAAAAAAATTCATAAAATGGGAGAAAAAAATTGTGGGGGAGACATCTCTATAGTTTCGGAAGAATATGACTACTTGAATAATTAAAACTTTAAAAGTAGCAATATTTAAATCAAATAAAAGGATTTAATAAAGTGAATGAATAAGATGGATTTAAATAAATATAAACGAAGAAAAAATAATACATAAGTTTTGAGAAAATACGATGTTTTAGATAGAGAGAATAGAGTGGAAGGGTTTAATAGATTATAGAGATAAGAAGAAATAATACTTAAGGTTTGAAGAAAGATAGAAAATAAATCCATGTGAAATCTTTCACTTGAAGAGAAGATTTATTGGTGGATTTGTTATTCATAAAAACACAGTCAAATCTATCAAAATCTATCAACTTATAAATTCTTAAAAGTTTATTGAATTTTAAATACTATAAGATTTTAAAATACTATTTTTAATCATAATTGAATACCACAAAATTTTAAAAGGCTTTTTAAAATCCTAATTGAATACCATAAGATTTAAAGATTTTTAAAATCTCAATTGAATATCCATGGACTTTCAAAATCCAAAAAAATCCTATAGAATCTAAATTGAATACACCCCCCCTAAATGCATATTTTTTTGATAATCATTTCACTAAGTTCGAGGTTCAACATGTTTTAAGTAACAACAAATTCACCCATCTTTAAAATTCAATCATTCTCTTTAAATAATCTTTTTTGTCTAAACTTCTTTCGCTCGATAAGTTAAGGAATTATCAAAACAAGGAAAGGTCTCTAACTATGTATTATAAATGAGGTCAAACTCAAAAAAGTCCTAAATTGTTTTCTTAAATTCATATTTCATCCATCTAATTATTGGATTAAAGAGCTGGGGTGCTCCGAAGCGGTCAAAGCAGTTGATTTTAAATTACAAGAGGTAGAGTTCGAGCCCTCCTCGTTAACACAATAATAATTGTTGTTAGATTTGAATACGATTGACCCATAGTCAAGTCTAGTTGAAAGGAGAAAAATTAATTAGTGTACCTTATTGCCCTCGGTCTACGCATCTTATAATTTTCTTAAGACGGTTTTAATTACTAATTTTTTATAGATGGGTTTTAAAGCTTTATGTTTTTTTTTAAATGGAGATTCATTATAATATTACTTTAATTCATGTTATTATTTTTATAAAAGAAGAAAATTAAATTTTTATATGAGATTTAAAGGATAAAAATCAGTTTCAAAGTTATATCTTAAAATTACTAGTTTATTTGAATGTTAAAACACACCATAGGTGATTCCTAATTTTTCAATTAAATTAATGTTTCAATTTTATCTTAGGTGCATGCATGTAGTAATGTAAATAGTTAAATCAAAATAATTGGAGGTGGATTCCTTGTTATCTCAATATTTTATTAATCTCTTATGTTCTTAATAACTAGTTATTCTTTAATTTAAATTTTAATCTTAAAAGAATTTATTTTTTTCCAAAATTTAAGATTAGTTTTGATTTGGCAATCTTAACTTTTTACTATTTTCTTTAAGATCTTTGACCTCTTATTTCTACTTTACTACGCTTAACTCTCTTAAGAATTTTACGGATAAGAGTTTTTGTCTATAATCTTGATTTTTTTTTGATTTTTCTTAATATATATTTACCGAATTTCTTTAAGGGCCAGAGCTACTTTTCCTTGCCATAGTGTCACGGGGCATCCTTTAATGGCACAAAGGAGGCCGCGTGAGCGACCGTGCTAACCGATAGCCCGGTCGAGTTCAATCGAATCTTAATTACAATTAACGAACAACATGCAACAACAGTAATTTGAAAAGAGCTTGAGCATAAATTGAAATCACTTCATTGCATTAAACTTGATTACATGAAAAGCTATTACAATATGAAAGAAAGTAAGAGCTTGAAACAGAGTGCTAGACAACGTGCACTGGTAGGCAATTCGGGTGTGAGGCAGATAGTCTTATCCCCACATATAATCACTTATTGAAAATACCAAAGTAGTAGCAGTGCACGTTGGCTCACACAAGTTACAAGAACATGATTACAACGGAAAGGAAAATGCGATTACAAAGGAAATTCCTAGATCTATTTACATGGAAACAATATTTACATATGAGAATACAATTCTCTAAAAAGCTAGCCTAAGCACAAGTCTAAAACTAGATGATGCTTGACGACCTGGTTGTGCTGGTGCTGGATCTTTTGTTGGGCCGTGCTGCGCTCGGGCGCGTGCACGGTGTTGGTGCAGTGTAGTCAGTCACGAGTGCTGTTGGGAGGCAACCCGTGACATCCTCCCCCACTAGAGCTGTTGACGCCCTCGTCGACTGGTTGAGGTATGCTGTGATCAGGTCCTGGAAGGCCAATAGGTTTGATGCTCTTTCCCAAGTGTTCTCTTCTGGGTCTCTTCCTACCCATTTGACGAGAAACTCTTGGTGTTGTTTGCGAGAAGCTGTCACAACTCGATCGGCCATGATGGCTTCCACTGACTGCTTCCCTTCTGCCCTCTGTTTTAGCCCTGGACGACTAGACTCTTCCCGGGATGGATCGATAGTATCAGCAAAGTACGGTTTCAGCATGCTGACATGAAATACTGGGTGAACCTTCAGCCAACTAGGGGGTTCAATCCGATAAGCCACTTTCCTAATTTTCTTCACAATCCTAAGTGGCCCCTCATATTTTTGCAGGAGGCGTGGGTCTCGACCCCTCAAGAACTTCCTATCTTGTGGGAGGAGCTTCACCATCACGAGATCTCCTACCTGGAACTCTAATGGTCGCCTTTTCTGATCTGCATACTTCTTCATTCGATGGGTGGCCTTCTCTAGATGCGAACAAGCCAACTCAATATTCTGCTTCCACTCTTCTGTGAAATTACGAGCTCTAGGAGATTTTGAAACTGGCATCGAGTTGGCGGTGTGAGGAAGGATGGGTTGTTGTCCTGTAACGATTTCGAAGGCGCTCTTGCCCGTCCCGGAGTTTTTCTGGGCGTTGAAGCACAGTTGAGCCACGTCTAATAACTTGACCCAATTTCGTTATGTCGCACTAGCGAAGTGGCGCAGATATCCCTCGAGCATCGCGTTGTATCTTTCAGTCTGTCCATCGGACTGAGGGTGGTAACTGGAGCTCATACACAGCTTGGAGCCGAGAACCTTGAAAAGTTTCTTCCAAAAATTTCCCGTGAATCGTGAGTCCCTATCACTAACAATGCTCCGAGGGATCTCCCAATACTTAACCACATACTTGAAGAATAGTTGTGCAGTCTCCTCCCCCGATGTGTTCTTTGGAACCGCAATAAAAGTGGCATACTTCGAAAAACGATCAACGACCACAAGGATAGTTGTCAAGTCCCCCATTTTGGGCAGACCTGATATGAAATCGAGCGAAATGCTCTCCCAAGGTCGTTCCGGGATAGGTAGAGGTTGTAGTAACCCTACAGGCTGTCTCAGCTCAATTTTGTCTTGTTGGCAAATCAGGCAAGTTCTAACATAGCTCTCCACATCATCTTCTATTTGGGGCCAGTAGTACCCTTGCTTGAGGAGGGCCAACGTCCTTTCTCGCCCAGGGTGTCCCGCCCATAAGGTATCATGACATTTTCGAATCAGGGTACGCCTCAAATCACCTACTCGAGGAACAAAGACTCGATTTTCCTTTGTTGAAATGAATCTGTTGTCTAACCAAAACTGCCGCGTCTTCCCTTTTTCGATCATCTTCAATAGTTGAGCCGAAACGGGATCTTGCGGTAGTGCGTTCTTGATTTTGCTTCGGATTTCGGTAGACACTTGACTGTCGATTCGAAGAATGGCGTTGAGGAATGCGTTAGCCTGTTGGTTGAACTCAACCATGCGGCTCAAAGCATCCGCTACTTTATTGGTCGAACCCGCTTTATACTCCATTCAAAAGTTGAATTCAGCAAGTAACTTTTGCCACCTTGCTTGTTTAGAACTCAATTTTGGTTGACTGAGAAAGTGGCTAACCGCAGTGTTATCCGTCTTCACAAGAAATCGAGAACCCAGAAGGTAGTGCCGCCATCACCTCAGACAATGGACAACTGCAAGTAACTCCTTCTTGTGAGCAGAGTACATCCTCTCGGTGTCCTTGAGCTTACGACTCTCGTATGCTACCGGGTGACTCTCCTGCATTAAGACCCCTTTTAGGGCTACATCCGATGCATCGGTGTGCACTTCGAACGGCTTGGTCACATTCGGTAGAGCAAGAACCGGGTCTTCAGACATAACCTTCTTCAAGGCATCAAAGGCAGCTTGGCACCCTGTTGACTAGTTCCGAACGTTCGCCTTCTTTAAGAGTTCCGTTAGGGCCATTGCAATACCGGAGTAGTCTTTCACAAACTTCCTGTAGTAATTGGCCAGTCCCAGAAAAGAACGGAGTTCTGATACATTGGTGGGAGCCTGCCACTCTCGGATGACCTTGACCTTAACCGGATCCATCTGTACTCTTCCCTGTTCAATGATGTGGCCCAAAAACTTGATGCGTTTCTGTGCAAAGGAGCACTTCGATAACTTGAGATACAACTCATGCTTTCGAAGTCTTTCAAATACCCTCCTTAGGTGCTCTTCGTGCTCCTCCATGCTTTCGCTATAAACCACAATATCATCGAGAAAAACCACGACAAAATCATCTAAGTAGTCCCTAAGAACCTGATTCATCAAAGTGCTGAAGGTTGCTGGAGCATTCGTGAGTCCAAACGGCATAACAAGAAATTCATAAGCTCCGTATCTTGTGACGCACGTGGTTTTTCCCTCATCGCCTGCTGCGATGCGAACTTGCCAATATCCGGATCTAAGGTCGAGCTTTGTGAACACTTTTGCTTGGTTGAGTTGATCGAAACAATCTGCCATAAGAGGGATGGGATAGTTATTTCTAATGGTTACCTTGTTGAGAGCTCGATAATCGACACACATCCTTAAAGAACCGTTTTGTTTCTTCTGAAAGAGGACGGGGGCACCATATGGCGATTTGGCCGGTTGCACTAAACCTGCATCCAATAGTTCCCTTAGCTGTTTTCGAAGTTTGGCTAGTTCAGGCTAAGACATTCGATAGGCTGCGCGAACTGGAGGCTTGGTACCCGGTACAAGTTCAATCTGATGATCTATTTCTCTACGAGGAGGTAACTTCTTTGGAAGGTTATCGGGCATCACATCCTCGAACTCGGTTAATACCTGTCGAATGGATCTCGGCAGGGGTCCTGATATCTCCTGAATTTCATCCCATTTCAGTGCAGCGACAAAAGTGGGATTGTCCTGCTTGAGTCCCTTCTTCAGTTGAATTGCTGATAAAAACTTCCCATTACTTGAAGGGGTCATCACCGGAATGACGCACGGGTTCTTGCTGAGCATCATGAGGCTATTCGTGCTGGGCATAACGCTAGCCTTAGTTTCTCTTAAGAACTCTAACCCTAGGATAACCATGAAGTCGTCTATCACCACAACTGAGAAGTTGGTTCTCCCTTTATAAGGACCCGGCCTTCACTAACACAGATTTCGCCATTCCAGCGACAGGTTGAGAGGCCGAGTTAATGGCCTTCACACGGCCCACTCCTTTCTCCAAGATAAGGCCTAACCGTTCGACTTCGGTACTTGCCAGATAGTTGTGCGTTGCGCCCGTGTCCACCATGGCCTGAATCGGCTTCCCGTTGACTTTGATATCAACATACATTAAGCCGTTTTCTTGAGGACTCTTCCCAACACCTGTTCTCCCATTTGGGGTTGGTTCTACATTCCCTTTATGTCGATGATCTTTTTCTAATGTCAATGCGTTACAAGAATGCATGAACTTCCCTTGATAAGCACCAAGTGAAGCTCCTTCACACTCTTCGATTTCTTCCTCAGACTCTGCGTGGTCATTTGGCTGGATACAAAAAGGTTGTCCGGAGGCAGATGGTATTTTGGGAAACATGCCGCCACCTCTGGCAACCAGAGCACTTAGAAGTTGCTTGTCAGGGCAGTTGGCCATGAAATGATCACCACGACACAAATGGCAAGGTCCAGGAGAGAAGGGCTTCTTCCCACTACTGCCAGCTTGGGAGTTCCCGGTGAACTTGTTCCCATTCTTGAAATTATTTTGCTGATTAAACGACCTGGTGGGTGCGTTGCCTCCCCCAACTGGTTTGGCTTGATAATTTTGCTTTCTCTCCCCCGCATTCTTCGCTTGTCCGTTTCTTGGTGCATTAGTTTTGGGAGCTGCAGTATAATCTAGCAAGCATTCCGCAGCTGATATGGCTTGAGGTAACGTCTTAACTTGCCTTCGGTTCAATTCATTCTTGGCCCAAGGTTGCAACCTGTAGACACCCCGATCCGTGACCCCCGCAAGAACCCTAACGACTTACGAGACTACTTTTTTTTGGGTCCAGGACACACCCGAGCACCCGAAACTACCCCGGGGGAGTTTGTTGCGCGACAAACCTTTTTTTATGAAGGATTGTCGCACGACAAATCACATTGTCGCGCGACAATCATTGGAATGTCGCGCGACAATCCCTCTCTGCACCCGACCAACCACTTTCTGACACATCACAGTGTCAGGACCCATCACTTTAGCCGTTTGTCGCACGACATACAGGAATGTCGCGCGACAAACAGATATGTCGCGCGACACTTGCCTTTTTTGGGGAAATGTCGCGCGACAATCTTCCCCGAGCAGTATAAATAGGCCAACACCCCCAAGGGTTCAGGGCAGCAACTTGAATCTGGAAAATCTGGAGCTTTAGTCTGATTTTATTATCAAGCATTTTATATTATCATATTATCTCTGAAGAATTATCGAATCTATTCCCGACACTCGACGTGTCCCGTCTCTGGAATCGAATTCTCGGAAATATCTGAAGAAGGAGAAGATTGTTATCGCCGGAGATCTCTCTGTCGTATTATATTCTCTTTCTTATTATTATTATTATTCTCGTCGGGAAGGTAAATAAAGTTTCTTCCGGTAATTAAACAGGTCTATCTGTGTACTTGTTTTATTTCTGTTGTTTTGTCCACGTTTTATTTGAATAAACTTATTGCCAAGTTATAAATAGTCTACCATCTTCAAAACAAAGGACCCTGATAAAACCATTTGCAAAATCAGAAGAGTAAGTATGTTATCGTCCAGATAAAATTCTGTTTTCAAAACTCAGACTGATACGACTTATCTAGGAATTAGAATCAAACATATCATGTCTTCTCTATAGACTGCGACGTGATTGATAACTCTCCCCAAAAGAGTTCTAGTTCCATATTAAATCAGTCCCGACATATATCCGAACTTTTACAAAACTAAACACAACACGAGAAAACCGCCATTATCTGAGGAAATAATACGGGATACTCTTTCAAAATAAAAGGTTTTGTCATTTGTATTTACATATTTCAATAAATAAAACATCGGATCTCGGAACACAAAGGTTTTCATCCCTTTCCCGTTTTCCCCCAGAAATTAGGGTTTTCATTTGAAAAGTAGTAGACTGTCAGTAAAAGCATCAAAGTTTTTTCAACATAGAATAAACATATAAGACCACTAGAGACCGAAAGGGCGGAATGGGTGCTTAACACCTTCCCAAACCGTAATATAGTTTCCGAACCCTATAGAATCCTGGTTTCGCAGACAAAACGTGTAAAGAAAGGCTTATCTTTAGCCTTTCCCTTTACACAACCCTTTTTGTCCGTTTTCTCGTAAAACGTACTGGCGACTCTGAACGAACCCCTTTGCATCTAGAATAGACGTAAGGACACCCGATATGAATCATCAAACAACTCCAAGCAAATGGAGCGACGGAATCCCTTCCGACGCCTCAGACGCCCAATGAACGGGGACGAGACCCGGAGGTTGCATTTGCGGATTCTCACAGTGGCGACTCTGCTGGGGACACTAGAGAACTAGACTCTTATATGTGGACTTTTGTTTATTTGAATACTTGTTTTTTCTGCTTTCCCTACTTATGTTAATTGATTGAGAAGAAACATTTTTCTGAAAAAGGGAATTTTTCAAAAATACGTAATCAAGATAATGATATTTGTAAACCCAACCTTTTTCGCACGCACTATCACAAATCATGCATTGGTTCTACGAGTGTGAATTTACCCCAAACCCTCGGAAGTATTATAAGTGAGTAGGGAGTTGGCTTGCTTGGGCCAACATAAACCGAAAGCATTTACTTCCACTCTCCTTGGCCAAGTACGCCCCCGAGGTATATCGAGTGACGAGAACACTCACGTACCCGGGAAGTATATCAAAAGATTCTTGCACGTACCCGCCCCTGGGGTATATCGCAAGGTCTTGCCAAATAGGAGGGAGCCTGAAGCCTCAACCGTTCGTACACCTGCGCTGCATATAAGATCGAGTCAAGTTAAAACACTTGTCAAACAGCCGTAGGGGATGTACCACTTTACGGCTTACTTTTCGACACCCTTTTTAAAAATCTGAGGTTCTTCTCGGCAATTTTTAGTGGTTCTTTTGGCAAATATCGAGTCACATCACAGTCTTCCTTCATCTTCGCCACGTGGTTTCGTCTACAGTCGTGAAGCAACAAACAGACTGGAAGGTTGGGCCGGCCGTGATCACACCGGAAGACTAGTAAGACCAAGCACACCTGAAATGGCCGATGAACGCGAGAATCGAGAGACAGATCAGAGCCTAGCCGAGGCATCATCAGCTCAGCCAACCCTAGCCGAAATGCACCGTTTACTCATGACCGTCAGCAGGGATCTGGCGAACCTCACGAACGAGCAACAGGGTACTCGGATTCGAATAGAAGAATTATCAGCCGAACGAACTGCACCACCGGGGTTTGATCGACTACCACCGAATCGAGATCCGAACCAAGGACAGTCTTCACAAGTACTCCCCCCAGTTCAAGGAACCAATCCACCCCAAACGGGCCCTATCATAGTTGGTCCCGTTCAAACTGACCCCAACAATCAGAACTAATGGGCCCCGGATTCAGGCCCCACTTACCAACAGCAAGAGCCACCCATAATCTGGCCGCAACCCCAAGTACAACCCGGTTTTGACCCCCAATACCAACCATGGCCACAAGTTCCCGCAAAACCCATTCCACCACCGGCCCCAGCAGCCCTCCCTAATGAATACCCAGACATCAACCGACTTCGGGCAGTGTATACAGAATCGGTAATAGCACGGGAACAGCCCGACGAGGTGTCAAGAGAGAGTGAGGAAATGAAGAAGCTGAAAGAGCAGATGAGGGTCCTACAGAAGGGGGTGTCCCTAATAAAAGGTGCAGACGAGATCACGGATATGAATGCCTTCTCCCTCTACCCAGAAGCGAGATTACCCCAGGGATTCAAACTCCCCTCCATCACCAAGTTCACTGGAACCACGCCCCCTAAAACTCACCTACAGTCCTACATCAGATCCATGCAAGTGTCCGGTTGTGGAGAGCCGGAATTAGCACAAGCCTTTCACATGACTCTCACGGGAGCCGCCCTGAGATGGTTCTTTGGTCTAGAAAGGCATCACACGCAGACTTGGGGAGATATCGTCAAAGAATTTATGACCAAATACGGGTCCAACGAGGATTTGGAAATTACCCGTAAACACCTGGAAATGGCCAAACAGGGCGAGAAAGAAAGCTTCAGCGACTTTGTCACCCGCTGGAGGGAGATGGCCTCCCAAATGTCCAAATGACCCGATGAAGAAGAACAACTGGAAATCATTCAGAAGAACTTCACTCCGGCCGTACTGAGTTGCATGGGAAAGCATGTATTCCCACACTTCAGGGCCTTGTTGAGTATGGGGTCACAAGTAGAGGAAGAATTGGCCAAGAAAGTTGAAACCGATACCAAGAAAGCCGCATACACCGGGAGAAAGACAGCCACTACAGCCGTGAATCAAATAAGCTCATACCCCTATCAATAAAACCCCTTTCAACAACCACAACAGCCACCTCCGATGAGTTGGCCTACACAAGGAAGCCCTTCGAACACCGAGGACAAGAAAAGGAGAAACTTCTGCACCCTCCCCACTACACTGGTAAAAAGTCTGGAACTGCTCCAAAAGGCCGGACTAATCACTCCACTCAACCCGCGCCCCCACCAAACCCTATTCCAAATACCTGGAGAATGAATGAGAATTGTGCGTATCATCAAGCTGCAGGACACTACACGGAGCGTTGTTTGGCCCTTCGTCATCGTATTCAAGACCTCATTGAAGCCGGAACCATCTCCGCACCCGGCGGGCCCAATGTTACTAACAATCCACTTCCTAACCATGCTCCACCTGCAGGGATTAATGCCTTGACCACTGATGAAGGAGGCTTCGATCCCGTGGGTCTCATTCGAGATGACCCAACCTACAGGGCACCCATTGTACTGCCAGCAAAGGCTCAAGTTACCCCAGGCCTCAATCCAATAATCGACCAATGGATGGCCAAAATGAACTTCCTACCCGGGCAGGGTTTAGGAAAAACAAATCAGGGGATCTCACAACCACTCACAATCAAAACCAATCCCGAAAAATCTGGGATAGGATGGACCCAGAATAAGAAGAAACAATCATGGAAATCCCAAAACCCCCCAGGGAGACAATCTGTATGACAGAAACCTCCCCCGGGACTTTCAGTTGGTTGACAGAGCCAGAATCATCAGAAACTTCAGAGGAATCAAACCCGGCATCCCTTTGGATCCAACAAATTACCCGTTCAGGAAGGGTATACCAAACACCACCGGATGTTGAGAAAACACCGCCACCTAAGAAAATAGGAGAAGATAGAGTGCTTGAGCAGTTGAAGAAGACCCAGGCACACATCACCATTTGGGGCCTCTTGGTTGCCTCCAAACCCCACAGGACCGCTTTCATCAAACTTCTGGACGAAGCCGTGATATCACCGGACTCCACACCCAAACAACTGCCAAACATGATCGGGTCACTTACAGTCCAAAAAAGTCTGTCATTTTCAGATGAGGATCTGTCCCCATTGGGGAGGAAACACAGCCTGGCTCTCCATATCAGCGTCCGAACCCGAGGGAAGATTTTGCCACAAGTCCTTATCGACAACGGGTCAACCATAAACGTCTGCCCCTTGAAGACCGCTAGATGCCTGGGTATCTTGGATTCAGAACTTTCTCCATCCGCCGTGACTGTCAGGGCCTACGACAATACCAGAAGGGCCGTTCTGGGTTCTCTAAAGCTAGATCTCAGGGTCGGTCCCGGAAATTTTCCGGCCGATTTCCAAATCATAGACATTCCCTCCAGTTTCAACCTCCTGCTGGGAAGAGCGTGGCTACACGACATAGGAGCACTCCCCTCCTCCTTGCACCAAAAGATCAAGATACCGTTTGAAGGAAACATAATTACCATCCAAGGAGATCCTGAAAGGACCTTCGTAGATGTGGAGTTACCTGTGTTAGGAATCGGGAGCCAGAGCATACAGTTAGGAGGCTTTTCTTATGAGCCTCAAGTACAAACTCTCAGCACTCAGATAATCGAATATCTCCCCCCCAGACAATATCCCCGGTCTCAGCACCAAGATTACAAATATGCTAAGAATGATGAAATACTTACCTGGAGCCGGCCTAGGAATGGGACAATCAGGACTACTTCAAGCCTTGGAACCGGTAACGAGGTACGAAAGGGAAGGTTTGGGGTACCAACACACTGAAGAAGACGATCAGCAAAAAAGGGGCCGAGGGCATCAGTATCCGAGTTTCAGCTCTTTGAATGGGTTTTTTTGTCAAAGAAGGAGAGGACTTCCCCTTTTGCGGTTTTCAGGAACCTTGGAGAAACAGCGACGGAGAGAACCTGCCGGGATGGGAAATCTTCTATGAAGAGGACCTATATGTCAAAAAAAGCATTGAACACAGTTTCTCCACCAAATTAACGATCGGGTTGAAAGAAGGAAACGAAGACAAGACAGACAAGGAGGGAGAAATGATCGGAGATCTTTTCGACATCATGGTTCTAGGGGATGACGAGCCAAGGGATGACCCCCGTACACCTGATATACGTTGATCCAGACTACCAAAGGGAAAGGGAAAAGAGTGAAATTGTAAGGGTGAGAGGTGAGAGTGAAAGTAAGGCTAGGAAAGAGCCACTCCTAGATTTACTCTTTAAACTTGTACCTGTAAACACTATTATCAATGAAGAAAACTCTGTGTTGCGTTATCCTGTTATTTGTAATTCTGTAATAGCTTATAAGGAGTTAGAAAGACTGAACGAACACCCTGAACGGGAGGAACAACGTATACAGAGCGAGGAAGGAGACACTCTCGAAATCAACCTCGGAACAGGAGAGGAAAGAAAGGAGGTCCGCATTGGGACAAGTCTGAGTGAAACAGAAAAAGAGGAATTCACACAAACTCTGAAAGAGTACGTGGATGTCTTCGCCTGGTCTTATGCGGATATGCCAGGATTGAACAGTCAGATAGTCATGCACGAGATACATACCAAGCCGGAGTTCAGACCTGTCAAGCAAAAGTTAAGAAAACTTACGCCAGAATGGTCCCTAAAGGTAAAGGAAGAAGTGATGAAACAACTGAGTGTAGGGTTTTTACGGGTGATCGATTACCCTTCATGGTTAGCCAACATTGTGCCCGTTCCAAAGGCAAATGGGAAGGTCCGCATGTGTGTAGATTACCGGGATCTTAACAAAGCTTGTCCGAAGGACGATTTCCCATTGCCCAACATCGATTTGATAATAGATAACACTGCCAACCATGCCCTAAAGTCATTTGTGGATGGTTTTGCCGGGTATAACCAGATTAAAATGCACCCGAATCACCAGGAAAAAATGGCTTTCATCACATCATGGGGAACATACTGCTACACAGTTATGCCATTTGGGCTGAAGAACGCCGAGGCAACCTATCAGAGAGCGGCCACCGCTATTTTCCACGACATGATCCACAAAGAAGTAGAGGTGTATGTAGACGATATGATAATCAAATCAAAGGAGAGGGAAGGTCACATACCAGCCCTGCGAACTTTCTTCGACCGGCTCCGCCAGTATTAGATGAGACTCAATCCGCAGAAATGTGTGTTCGGGGTAACCAAAGGAAAACTCCTAGGTTATGTTGTCAGTAAGAGAGGAATCGAGGTAGACCCCGCCAAGGTTCAAGCTATCCAAGAAATGCCTAAACCTCGTACTGAGAAAGAAGTCCGGGGATTTTTGGGTAATCTGCAGTACATCAGTAGGTTCATCTCTCAGCTCACTCAGACTTGCGAACCCATCTTCAAACTCCTGAGGAAATCTTCACCGGGAGAGTGGAACGATCAGTGCCAGGAAGCTTTTGATAGGATCAAAGAATATCTCTCCAACCCCCCCAGTATTAGCCCCACCACAAATCGGACTACCTTTAATTTTATACCTAACCGTCACTGATTCAGCCGCAGGAGCAATGCTAGCCCAGCACCTGACTGATACCCGGAAAGAGCAGGCCATCTATTTCCTCAGCAAGAAACTGTCCCCGTTTGAAATGAACTACACACCATTGGAGAAATCATGCACCGCTCTCATCTGGGTAACACAGAAACTACGGCACTACATGCTAATTTTCTCAGTCATCCTGGCATCACGGATTGATCCGTTGAAATACCTCTTCGAGAAACCGGCTCTCTCGAATCGAATGGCAAAATGGCTATTTCTACTCTCCGAATTTGACATCACCTACATGACCCAGAAGGCCGTTAAAGGCAAGATCATAGCTGATTACCTGGCCCACAATCCAATATTAGGAGATGTGCTAGGAGAAGCCGAGTTCCCAAACGAAACCATCATGAATGTTGAGATCGATGAAGACTGGAAATTGTACTTTGACGGGGCCGCCAATCGGAATGGAAAAGGGATAGGTATCCTGTTAGTCTCTCCAGACCAAACTCACTCCCCGGTATCATATCGCCTGGACTTCTTCTGCACCAACAACATGGCTGAATATGAAACCTGCATACTCGGGTTAGAGATCGCTCTTCAAAGGGGTATAAAGAGGATACAGGTATACGGAGATTCAGCACTAGTGGTCCACCAGGTTCTGAAAGAATGGAAGATTAGAGATGAGAAATTAGTCCCTTACCTCGCCCGACTGGAGGATATCGCGGAAAAGTTCAAGCATACGGAATTTTACTATCTCCCTAGGTCTCAGAACAGTTTTGCCGACGCACTGGCAACCCTGGCATCTATGATCGATATCCCGGAGGGGATGGAAGAAATAACCCTTACGGTACAAAAGAAGTCAGAACCAGCACACTGCACGGCCTTGGTAATAGAGAATGAAGGGAAAGGGGATCCAACCACTTGGTTTTACGATATCTGGAACCTGCTGAAGAACCATCAGTATCCTGAGAAAACAGACAAGAAAACACGGGTCACGCTCAGAAGATTAGCATCAGGGTTCATACTTTGTGCCGGAAGATTGTATAAAAGAAACTACGACGGAACTCATCTTCAATGCCTCACCGAAGAAGAATCAGTCAGAGTAATGGATCAGATACATGGGGGCGATTGCGGACCTCATATGAGCGGACATACACTTGCCCGCAAGATCATCAGACAAGGTTATTTTTGGTCTACTCTGTAAATCGACTGCGCTAATCACGTACGCCGTTGTCACAAGTGCTAAATTTATGCTAAATCCCAGAAGCTTCCTCCAAAAGAGTTGTACACCATGATTGCTCCCTGGCCTTTCGCAACCTGGGGAATCGACGTCATTGGGAAGATCTCGCCCAAAGCCAGCAACGGCCATGAATTCATACTAGTGGCCATCGACTACTTCACCAAATGGGTAGAAGCCGAGTCTTACCAGACCCTCGATGCCAAAAAAGTAGCCCGATTCATCAAAAAGAATATTGTTTGTCGATATGGGGTCCCACACGAGATCATCTCAGATAACGGCACCCACTTCGAAGGAGAAGCTAATACCATCATGGAAGAATACGGTATTACCAGACACAGGTCTTCGCCATACAGGCCACAAACCAATGGGGCAGTTGAAGCCGCCAACAAAAATTTGAAGAATATCCTAAGCAAAATGACCGACACCTGTCGAGACTGGCCAGAGAAGTTACCTTATGCATTGTGGGGATATCGCACCACCGAGAGGGTCTCCACAGGGGCAACCCCGTTCTCTCTTACATACGGGATGGAAGCAGTCATCCCTGTTGAATTAGAAGTCCCCTCCATCAGGGTAATACTAGAAAATCAAGTCAATGAACTGGAATGGGTCCAGGCACGTTATAACGAGCTAGCCCTACTAGATGAAAAGAGATTGAAAGTCGCATACCACCATCAGGGGTATCAGAAGAGAATCGCTCGAGCATTTAACCAGAAAGTGAGGACTCGAGGTATCAACGAGAACGATATTGTATTGAAAGAAATTCGAGAACCGGCCAGAGATCCGAGGGGTAAGTTCGGGCAGAAGTGGACAGGGCCATACATCGTCAAAGAAATCGATATAGGAGGTGCCGCTATACTCACTGATTTGGATGGGCAGTTACTACATTCACCAGTCAACATGGATCGACTGAAGAAGTATTATCAATAGGTGTGGCATGTAATAAGAACTACGTAAACCTGAGCCCCAACTCAAAACTTTTTGTTCTTTGTAAAAATCAAAAAGGGGAACGTAGGCAACCTGAGAAGTGACTTCAGGCCCGGTTTAAACTTTGTAAATAAATTTATTTCCCGCAAGCAGTCCCTCATATATTATTAAAAGGTGGTTCAGAACACCGAAGGTTACAAAGGAGACATAACAAATACGAAAGAAACTAATCCCTAGGGGTTGGCCACACTGGGTCCTCAATAGCCAAATCGATCCGAGCTTCGTCCAAGATCTGATATGCAAAGACAATGTTATCATCAGTAGCCTCCGTATCCATGAACCGGAACCACTCCATTTGAAAGGGGTCGTAGATCAGTTCTCCTTCCAGAGATTGCCAGCAAGAGCGGATGATATCAGCCCGGAGGGGCCGGGTAATACCAAACCGGGCATAATTGAACTGACGAGTCAGTCGGGCACGCCACATCCTCTCTACCGATAAAGAAACATGTGGGGTCACAAATTTAGACTAAGAAGAGAAGTTGTTCAGACCAAGGGGAACCTCCTGAGGAATGTTAAACTGCCGAAAAAGACGCCCAGGGAGATAAAAGGAAGTGAACCAGAGCCCGCGGAGCCGAACGTAGTTCTGACCCCCAGTGCTAAGTACCATCGCCCTCAGCTTCCACCAAGGAATGTTCCACCGGATAGCCCGAAAGTTCTCCGAAAACCATACCGTCCAATCAGAGGAAGACATGGTCAAAGCACCAAAGAGAGGTCGATGGAAGAAATGAGTCGGATTGTCGAGCCGAGCTCCGTTGAAACCCACCGATCGAAAGCGCTCTAGCAGCCACATGTATAGCAGACGCGGACTCCCCCGGAAGAAGGGCGAGGCCCCCCGTTGAACATCATCAAGACCATTCAGGGTCTCTGCAAGAATGATCGGCACTATAGACTCCCCATTTCTAGCCTGGTAAATCAGACTCAGGATAGTCGGATCAACACGGGAAGAACCCGTCACCAGCAGCATATCAGAAACCAGGCAAATCAGGGCCGCTGCAGTACGCCCCACGCCGTAAGAGGCCCTATCTTCGTAATGATGAAAGAACCTCACCATTTTATGAAGGTCAAGAAGACCGTCGGCAATGAAACCATCGCAGGCCGCCTGGGGAATGGCTAACAGAGCAATTAGCATGTCGCGGGGACCGATTTCTTCTATGGGAACTGCCATCGGGAGACGAACGTCAGAACGTAACAGCCAGGAGAACTCCTCATAGGTCGGGCAGAGCTCATCTAGTCCAAAACGGAAGAGATGGTCCGCAGGACTCCAGAAATACAAGGCACCTAACAGAAAGGAAAAATCGACGGGACGATGGCACCAACCCGCTAAAGGACTGAAGGCACCAAAGTTCAGACCATTTTCGGAAGATATCAAAGCTTCTCGAGCATTGACATAAGAAAAATCAGATTTTGTGCGATAAGAAGACATTTTTGGAAGGTGTGAGGATGAAGGAAGGAAGATGGATGTATTTATAGCAAAAAAGAGGGACCTGTACCTGTTTGTCGCGCGACAAACCCATATCCAGGAGGGATTGTCGCGCGACAAACTCCTTTGGGGTCACCCTAATTTTGTTCTTTCTACACATAGCAGTCATGATTGCCAAAAGAATCATTTTTGGATGCTTTCCTGTTCTCACTTTGCTCTTTTTACAGGAAAAGTATCACTACACTACAAGGTATGACTTCTAAAAAACCGACTCTTATATATATATATATGTGTGTATGTATATATCTTTCACATACAGAGAATAAAAGTATAATCAAACACAGATAAAGATATTTTATAAATCTTATAAAAGAACAGTTTTTTAAAATATCTGTCTAAACATGTCTAAAATAAATACATATCTGTCCAAAACTAACACTAAATGCAGAAAGGGAAAACTAATCTACTCGGGCGCGTTTTGACACGCTCCCACTATCGCCCGAGCCCTCCTCGGGAGTAAGATCAACAACTGGGACGCCAGGAACGGGAGGAACTGCCGCCTGAGAAGGCCCCGTGGACTGGACCGGTGCCGTAGGACGGATCACCGACGATCGGGAACGCCTGGAAGTCCGACTACTGCTCCTCCGAGAATCCGTCCGGGCATGAGAGGAAGTCAGGGGGTCGTCCGGCCGTAAGGAGATGTCGATAGCCCTCTGATAATCACGCATGTAGGCTGGAGGGTCTCGACCGACATACTGGAGCAGGTTCCAGCTGTAGAGGTACTGGGCGTGCCAAGCCCGTAGATCTGCCACCCGAACACTCACCCGCTGTAAAAAGACATAAGATAAAAGAATCAGCACAATCAAAATAGATAGATATAGATGTAAGGGTATCAAGAGAAGTTGAAGAAAGTACCTCGTCATCAGGGCGACCACCTAGATAGTCAAAAGTATCCTCAGGAAGAGGGTACTCCGGGACGGGATATCGACGTAATCCAGCGCCAACGTAAGAGATGTCCCTGGGGAGTGGGGGCAGATCTACCCACGGAATAGATAACCCCGCCGGAACACCAGCAGAAGTGGACCCGCCCTCCTCACGGATCGGGAACAAGGGAGGCCGGGATGAAGAACCCCCCAAACCTGGAGATCGGGCAGGAGGACCCATGACAGTCGCCGGAAGAGGAGTCAACGTGGCGTAGGTACGGACCCCCGGAGGATCCACTATGGCCGTCGCCCTCAAAGGAGGTACCCCACTAGAAGGAGTAGCCACCGCAGCTGGAGGAGTCCGCCCGAACTGCTCATAGTCTGCCCCAAGGTCCGCAGGCTCCCAGGACCTCTCAGACAATCCCGCTCTCCCCTCAGCAGCCTCAGCAGCAGCAAAAAGGACCCCCGGAGACACAGAAGGGCCGGTGGGAAACTCGAAACCCTCAGTACGCTGCTCCCTCACAGGTGTCGCCTGAGGCGACGGCTCCGGAACAGCTGTCGCATCACCTCCCTCGCCCTCTGGCCGACCACCGCCCTCGGCCGCAGCAGGAACATCCCTCTCTCCCTCAGGATCCTCGTCCTCAGAATCCGGAATATTGTCCCTCTGATCGGGGACAGGTGGCAAGTGACCCGGAACCGCCCTAGCTAAATGGGTCTGTCCCCGTATGTAGTTGGGATCACCTCCCAGTGCCCGGTACCTCTCATAGAAGACCCGTCCCCGAGTCCCCTTCGGCTCCCTCATCAGATAACGGGCAGCAAAAATGGGGTAGTCTCCCTCCTCGACGAACGTCTGGAAGCCGAGTCCGTCAACCAAGGCCTGCACCGTCACCGGATCGATCTCGCCCGTCCGCCTCATCAGAACATGAGGGAATAATGGAACACGAGGCCACTGGGACGGCGTGTGCTGGCGAATGACCCTCTCGCCCAAGTAGAAGAGAAGGCCATACTCATCCCGGATAAGCCGCCTAGTCCTCGAGGCGGTCAGGGCGCGGCCATACCCATAATGGGGACTCAGATCACCCCAAGGGGCCCACTCAACCTGAAAACAAGTTTTTTATTCTCAATAATTTATATATTCTATCTAACTATCAAAGAGCAAGAGAACTAAAATATTTACCTGCTCCTCCAACAGGTCGTGAACGGCAGCAGCCCCGGTCTCCCGAGTCCGGTATACATAGGGAGCCCGGTAGTTCCCCGCAATGAATCGGCGGAGAAAAGGAAACTGGTCCTCGTTCTCAACGAGGAGATCCACCTGGGCACGACCCAGGCGGGTATAAGCAACAAACCAGCTCTGAAAAGGAAAGATAAAAGAAATCAGCAATGATCAAACAGGTAATATGTAAAGAACTGAAGCAAGGACAAAGGGACTAAAGTATGTACCTCCCACAGCAGAGAAAAGCCCTTGAGGTTCAGGGCTAAATGGCGAGAGACCTGGTCCATGGCATCATAGAGGACTGCAAGAATGAAGCCTCCCCAGTCATAGTCAAACATGAGGCTGAAGTCCCGAAGATAGGGCAACCACTAAAGGTGAGCCGTGTCCCCACCACGTGCCTCGAATAAATCATGGAGTGTCAACAGAAGAAGGACGCGGGCATACTGGCGCGCCTCCTGACGGGTCATAGGAACCCCTGAAGTAACTAGCCGAGCTCTCTCTGTGGCTAGCCGCGTAACCAAGACACCCCGAGGAATCGTATCGCCGGAACTCCGCCGCTCCGGGAACCATCCAAGCGCACTAACAATACCCTCTGCCGTCAGACGCAAAGGGACATCGATCTGAATAGGGACCCCCTGAAGGAATCCCGGTCAGAGCAAAAAGATCGAGGGGTGTCATCGTCATCTCACCCCAGCTCCAATGGAAGGTATGAGTAGTATCCCACCAATGGCAAGCCAGGGCCGACACCAAAACTGCCGCCCTAGAAACCCGCTCCGGGAGGGCGTCGAAGAGGGAGCCAAAAGGAGTCGCAAGAATCAACTCCTGGACAGGGGCCGGTGCCCGTCGCCACTCCGAAGATATAGTGTTGGGAGAACCCCATCCCCGGCCAACCCACTGCAGACAAGAGAAAGAGATATTGGGTTATAGGGGTAAATTATGTAATTTTCCAAAACCTGAGGGTACTTTGGTGTAATTATGAGAGATATTGGGTTATAGGGGTAAAATATGTAATTTTCCAAAACCTGAGGGTACTTTGGTGTAATTATAAGAGATATTGGTTATAGGGGTAAAATATGTAATTTTCCAAAACCTGAGGGTACTTTGGTGTAATTATGAGAGATATTGGGTTATAGGGGTAAAATATGTAATTTTCCAAAACTTGAGGGTACTTTGGTGTAATTATGAGAGATATTGGGTTATAGGGGTAAATTATGTAATTTTCCAAAACCTGAGGGTACTTTGGTGTAATTATGAGAGATATTGGGTTATAGGGGTAAATTATGTAATTTTCCAAAACCTGAGGGTACTTTGGTGTAATTATGAGAGATATTGGGTTATAGGGGTAAATTATGTAAATTTCCAAAAACCTGAGGGTACTTTGGTGTAATTATGAGAGTTATAGGGCTATAGGGGTAAATTATGTAAATTTCCAAAAACCTGAGGGTACTTTGGTGTAATTATGAGAGTTATAGGGCTATAAGGGTAAAATTATGTAATTTTCCAAACCTGAGGGTACTTTGGTGTAATTATGAGAGATATTGGGTTATAGGGGTAAATTATGTAAATTTTCCAAAACCTGAGGGTACTTTTGGTGTAATTATGAGAGTTATAGGGCTATAAGGGTAAAATATGTAATTTTCCAAAACCTGAGGGTACTTTGGTGTAATTATGAGAGTTATAGGGCTATAAGGGTAAATTATGTAATTTTCCAAAACCTGAGGGTACTTTGGTGTAATTACGAGAGTTATGGGGGTATAAGGGTAAATTATGTAATTTTCCAAGCCTGAGGGTACTTTGGTATAATTACGAGAGTTATAGGGCTATGAGGGGTAGATTGTGTATTTTTCCTAAAACCTAAGAGGTATCACAGGTAAAAGTATGTGTTCGCTAAATCGGGCATTATTCCTAAGCAGACATGCATACTAACATTGCTTGAAAATGAAATACAGGAAACGACAAGAAACAGAACAGATAAATACAAAAAAAGAAGAAGACATACCAGAGATCGACGGCGAATCTCGTGAGAGACATGCTCCATCAAGAGCCACGGGACATCCGGGACTGGAGCAGCTCGGATAGCATCTCGATAGACCACCGCCCGGCCGCGGTCTATCCCATCCTCATCATACCAATCCAAATCCGCCCAGTCGTCATGATGAGGGCTGCAGCGGAGAACGCCCTGAGCGTCAGTGAAAGTAACCTCCTACTGGTCGCCCTCCAGTCTGTCGGGATGAGCAGGGTCCATCAGGTATAGGTAGGATATATGAAGAAGGCCGGAAAAAGTCGAAAACGCGACAGAGCTTCCGCGCTAGGAACAAGAGAGAAGGAGAGATAGAGAGAGAAAGAGAAAGGAGAGAATGAGGTGGAATGAGCTCAGCAGGAGGGTTATATAGTTGGTCAGTTTGTCGCGCGACAAATGGCTACATTGTCGCGCGACAAAGAGCTCCCCACCGAAGTGTCGCGCGACAATCTCCCATCTCCCCTGATTTTTTGACCTCTTTCTCATTTTTTACCTCCTGCAGGAGGACTTCCGAGGGGCAGTTTTCGAAAAGATTGCTAAAACCGCACACCCATGATAAAGATTTCAACGAGCAAACTTCCAAATCATCTCCCCGAAAAATGCGAGAGCGGAATGCCACGATTAAAAGTAGTCTCTGATCTCACAGAAGGACCGAGACCATCAATTAAGAAAAAGCAGAATAGCGAGATAAGACGGGAATAGAAAAAATTGAAAGAGTAGAAAAGAGGAGAAACCCGCATGAGCGCCCAAAGCAAGCGAGAGAAACAGAAATGTAGAGTGACAGGGAGAGCCACACCAAAAGTGATAGCTAGGCCAAAAACGGCTCAGGGCTTCGTTTTAGGGTGAGTAAGGCTCCTGATCACGACAAAGGGATGAAAAGACTCCTGGTCAAAAACAGAGAGGGCCAGGAAAAGTCTTTCCCAAAAGAGGGAGAAATAAGGGCATCGAAAAACAGAAAACGATGTTGGGCCCACCAAAAAGAGAAACTGAGAAAAGAACAGAGATCAGAGATTGGACCTTCAAACAAATTTTCTTTTCAGCACGATACAGAAGAGATGGTTTGGAAAATCCTCGAATCATCACGCTGCGGAAAGCAAAGAAAATCGAAGACTGCCTTCTGAGAAAAGTATCCTCACTCGAGGAAAACATGAGAACAAAATTCAAGAAAGATACAGGAAAGCGGATATTCGGATAAGATTAGACCTCGAGGAGCTCTTTTCACCCTCACGAAAACTTCTCTCTCTCACTCTAGCAGTCTAAAGAGAGACAAATTAAATTTTAACAAAAATCACAAACACAAGCCCTCTTCAGAGGCAAAATCACAAGCCCTCTCCAGAGGCAAAAGTTACTCATAAAAGTCCTCCCAGAGGCATTTTTCCTTCTTCTTACAGATCTAGAAGCCCTCCCAGAGAGGCACAAACGGTAGTCCTCCCACCTGAGGCGAAGCCCTCCCAGAGAGGCACAAACGGTAGTCCTCCCACCTGAGGCGAAGCCCTCCCAGAGAGGCACAAACGGTAGTCCTCCCACCTGAGGCGAAGCCCTCCCAGAGAGGCACAACGGTAGTCCTCCCACCTGAGGCGAAGCCCTCCCAGAGAGGCACAAACGGTAGTCCTCCCACCTGAGGCGAAGCCCTCCCAGAGAGGCACAACGGTAGTCCTCCCACCTGAGGCGAAGCCCTCCCAGAGAGGCACAACGGTAGTCCTCCCACCTGAGGCGAAGCCTTCCCAGGGAGGCACAAACGGTAGTCCTCCCATCTGAGGCGCAATGGTAGTCCTCCCACCTGAGGCGCAAAAAAAAAGATCAATGGTAGTCCTCCCATCTGAGGCAAGTGGAACAAGTCAGAGCCCTCGAGAGAGGCAATGAGGTAACAAAAGCCCTTTCCGGAGGCAAAACCAAACACGAAGCCCTCTCCGGAGGCACTCACAAGCACTTTTTGTATAAACACTTCTTTAGAGTTCATACGGGAGCCATGGATCATGGTCTCTTCCAGTCGCCTCAATTCCTTGCAAGCAAGGAGCTTGAGTCGAGAGGGTCTGTAGACACCCCGATCCGTGACCCCCGCAAGAACCCTAACGACCTACGAGACTACTTTTTTTTGGGTCCAGGACACACCCGAGCACCCGAAACTACTCCGGGGGAGTTTGTTGCGCGACAAACCTTTTTTTATGAAGGATTGTCGCACGACAAATCACATTGTCGCGCGACAATCATTGGAATGTCGCGCGACAATCCCACTATGTCGCGCGACAATCCCTCTCTGCACCCGACCAACCACTTTCTGACACATCACAGTGTCAGGACCCATCACTTCAGCCGTTTGTCGCACGACATACAGGAATGTCGCGCGACAAACAGATATGTCGCGCGACACTTGCCTTTTTTGGGGAAATGTCGCGCGACAATCTTCCCCGAGCAGTATAAATAGGCCAACACCCCCAAGGGTTCAGGGCAGCAACTTGAATCTGGAAAATCTGGAGCTTTAGTCTGATTTTATTATCAAGCATTTTATATTATCATCTTATCTCTGAAGAATTATCGAATCTATTCCCGACACTCGACGTGTCCCGTCTCTGGAATCGAATTCTCGGAAATATCTGAAGAAGGAGAAGATTGTTATCGCCGGAGATCTCTCTGTCGTATTATATTCTCTTTCTTATTATTATTATTATTCTCGTCGGGAAGGTAAATAAAGTTTCTTCCGGTAATTAAACAGGTCTATCTGTGTACTTGTTTTATTTCTGTTGTTTTGTCCACGTTTTATTTGAATAAACTTATTGCCAAGTTATAAATAGTCTACCATCTTCAAAACAAAGGACCCTGATAAAACCATTTGCAAAATCAGAAGAGTAAGTATGTTATCGTCCGGATAAAATTTTGTTTTCAAAACCCAGACTGATACGACTTATCTAGGAATTAGAATCAAACATATCATGTCTTCTCTATAGACTGCGACGTGATTGATAACTCTCCCCAAAAGAGTTCTAGTTCCATATTAAATCAGTCCCGACATATATCCGAACTTTTACAAAACTAAACACAACACGAGAAAACCGCCATTATCTGAGGAAATAATACGGGATACTCTTTCAAAATAAAAGGTTTTGTCATTTGTATTTACATCTTTCAATAAATAAAACATCGGATCTCGGAACACAAAGGTTTTCATCCCTTTCCCGTTTTCCCCCAGAAATTAGGGTTTTCATTTGAAAAGTAGTAGACTGTCAGTAAAAGCATCAAAGTTTTTTCAACATAGAATAAACATATAAGACCACTAGAGACCGAAAGGGCGGAATGGGTGCTTAACACCTTCCCAAACCGTAATATAGTTTCCGAACCCTATAGAATCCTGGTTTCGCAGACAAAACGTGTAAAGAAAGGCTTATCTTTAGCCTTTCCCCTTACACAACCCTTTTTGTCCGTTTTCTCGTAAAACGTACTGGCGACTCTGAACGAACCCCTTTGCATCTAGAATAGACGTAAGGACACCCGATATGAATCATCAAACAACTCCAAGCAAATGGAGCGACGGAATCCCTTCCGACGCCTCAGACGCCCAATGAACGGGGACGAGACCCGGGGGTCGCATTTGCGGATTCTCACACAACCCAATCATGAAGAAGAATAATCTATCAGCATCATTCATATCGTGGATATCTAACATGATGGTGGTGAATGCGTTGACATACTCCTTGATGCTTCCTGAGTGTTTGGTTTGAAGTAGTTATTGTCTCGCATTATGAGAAGTGTTTTTGGGAAGGAATCGCGCACGCAATTCTCTTTTCAGGTTTTCCCAGGTGTTGATCTCGCACTCGCCAGCTTGAATGTCATTGTACTTGTTCCGCCACCATAACTTGGCGTCCCTGAACAAGTACATAGATGCAGTGGATACCTTGACGTCCTATGCGTCGACCATTTGTGGCACGAAAATACTGTTCCATGTCAAACATAAAGTTCTCTAATTCCCTAACATCACGAACACCAGTGAATGTTTTGGGTTCGTGCACTTTCATCTTAGTGCGCTCCCCACCCCCAACTGGTGAGTTTGCAACTGCCATTGACACAATAGTCAATTTATGATTGAGCTGATTGATTTCGTTTCTCATCTCCTCAATCATCTCCCCAAAGTTTCCTCCCGGTGGGATTCCCTGAAGGTTTTGGAGGCCTTCTTCCAAATCTTGTATACGGTCTACGAGTGCGGACGAGCTACTCGACGCACCCCCGGGTGGGACAGTTTGGCTGAGTGTCTCCAAACTTTGCACACGATCGACAAGAGAGGGTGTTCCACCCATTTTTTCCATCAGTATGCCAACATTCCTTTCGAGGGCCTCGATTCACTGGCTATTAGTTCCCATCGTAATATCACCAGATAAACAGACTAGGCTTCACAAGGCAGCAATCGAAAACAATCCCTCTGATACCAACTGTCACGGGGCGTCCTTTGATGGCACAAAGGAGGCCGCGTGAGCGATCGTGGTAACCGATAGCCCGGTCGAGTTCAATCGAATCTTAATTACAATCAACATGCAACAACAGTAATTTGAAAAGAGCTTGAGCATAAATTGAAATCACTTCATTGCATTAAACTTGATTACATGAAAAGCTATTACAGTATGAAAGAAAGTAAGAGCTTGAAACAGAGTGCTAGACAACGTGCACTGGTAGGCAATTCGGGTGTGAGGCAGATAGTCTTATCCCCACATATAACCACTTAATGAAAATACCAAAGTGGTAGCAGTGCACGTTGGCTCACACAAGTTACAAGAACATGATTACAATGGAAAGGAAAATGCGATTACAAAGGAAATTCCTAGATCTATTTACATGGAAACAATATTTACATATGAGAATACAATTCTCCGAAAAGCTAGCCTAAGCACAAGTCTAAAACTAGATGATGCTTGATGGCCTGGTTGTGCTGGTGCTGGATCTCTTGTTGGGCCGTGCTGCGCTCGGGCGCGTGCACGGTGTTGGTGCAGTGTAGTCAGTCACGAGTGCTGTTGGAAGGCAACCCGTGACACATAGCAAATTGTTGTGTAATTGATGTGCCAAATTCCCTCCCTTTTCTATTCATTTCCCCTAGTCTTTCTCTCTACTATTTATTTTCTCCCAAATTTCTCTTAGGATGCATTTGACATGTATGATATGATAGTGGAATAGGATAACTCTATCATATCTCATGTTTGGTGTTCGCTTGGATTGGATATCGGAGCGGATCATGTATCCTACTAAAACTCTTTATCCCACCGAGAGATGGATTAACGAATCCTACCTAAAAGGCGAGATTGTTTTATCTTGTTTGGAGAAGATTAAATAATAATATCTGACTTTCTAAACTGGCACATCAAACACACCCTTAATTGACTAATAAAATTAGGAGCTTGAAGAAGAAAAACCAAAACAATGCAAAGAAGCGGAGAAGGCAAAATAAAAAATGCAGAGAAATGGAAGAATGGTGAGGACCATGTTCTTTCGAGGCTCCATGAGTACAAGACCTTAGAGCTTTCCAAGAAAATATGAGGAATGGAAGTGGCATGGGATGTTGATAATGGTGCAAGTAACAATAGTACATCAATTGAGGGAATGCTGACTAGGAATTTTAGAGGGAAATGCATTTAATTAATAAAATTGTTGTTGTTTAAGTATTGGTTGATCGGTCAGTAATAACCAATAATATGATAAATGAAATTACTGTTACTACTATCGAATTAGGTTAGTAACTGAGTGGTCAGTTATTAACTAATAAATGTTCGGTCGGTTTTCAGTTTGAAATTGCCGCCCCTAAATGCTTGAGAGAAATTTGGGAGAAGATGAACAGTATAGAAAAACTAGGGGGGAAATGAATAGAAAAAGAGAGGGAAATTTGGCACATTATATTTACACAAACAGTTTGCTTTGGCAAGAAAAAGTAGCTCCAGCATATCATTCCCCTTCTTTAATTATTTCCATTATATATATATATATATAAGTAAGGGTATAAAGAAGAATTTCATTCTTTAACAAGAGAAGAGATTTTCATTTAGAAGGGTAACTAAATGAATTATTTTATAAATTTTTTTAGAGATAATCTATATCATAAATATATCACATCCACAAATTATCATCAAAAAAATTCAATCTAAAAGTAAGTGAAATGATTATAAAAAAATTTCAACAACCGAAAATGCGGCACACACACACACATATATTTATCAATTTTTCATTACACTTAGTTTTAGATTGAATTTTTTGATAGAATTTGATGGAAGTGATCTACTCATTGCACATATCATTTTTACAAAATTTCATAAAAAAATTCACCTATTTGCTCCTATGAATGAGTGTAATGACTCAAAATATCCTACAGCAATAGTGTAATGGGAAGTTCTTGATATATATATGTGAAAACAATTACTTTAATTTACAACTTGGACTAATCATTTTAGAGGAGAACCTAAGTGATTACAATGAACGTCTCTTCTTTTTGTTAAAGTAATATATTCTCTCCTTATAAACTACCACTATATATGATATATATATACATACAAAATATCCTTTCATCGTACGAATTGCATGCTAGTTTTTAAGTACATATGTGATGTTAAAGATTAATAATTGTAATAATATAACAGGCACCAATAAATAATTATTTGTTAACTAATCTTGCAAGAAAAAAAATTCTAGCTACGTCACTCCATAAAATAGAGAGGAATTTTGTAGACAAGGAATAGCCTATACGGGTGTAAAAACAAAAGTTGGTATGGGAACCACATATCCCCAAGCAAACCAGAAATGTGGCTAAATGGCTTGCCACAATTCGCCAACAAATTAGCATATTACACAAATTTTCATGTTTAGCTAGTTCCTTAATTAGCATGTATTTTTCATAGCGCATATTGTTGGTGGTACGTGTATTCTTATTGCTTTTATTGTGTCAACTAGAATCGGCACCAACTAGTCCGTTAGTATCTTCGTAAGAGATTTTGAAATACTCTAATACCCTGCATGAAAATGTTTTATAACAAAAAAGTTAATAAATAATATTCTTTCAACATAAGCCCCTTTTTTTAAGGCGTGTTCCTTGTTTACCAATTGTATGTTTAAAATGAGGTGTTTGTCGAAGGTTAAATAATATTTAATTATTAAAATATTTTTTTCTACCTAACTTATTTCCTTTCTCTTATTTGTTTTGAAGTATTCAGTTTATATTTGTTGATTTACCCTTGTTAGTTAAGAATCCAGAAAAATGTACAAGGTTAAAGGTATAGTGGCGTGTTGGGTTGCTCGTAATCAGGGAGTTCAAAAGAATTGAAACTTTAGGGCAAGGTTCGAAGGATCGATGTTTGGCTTGTTAGTTTGTTCGTTTCTTATTTTGGGCAGTTAGGATTTTATCCATCTATTTCTATTAAAATTATTGTGACTAGGTTCAAACCTTACCTATTAGTATAATAAGTGCGCAATGTAAATTCTGAGTTAAATCTCATTAGTATCACTACTATTATTTATTTATGCTTGTAGAGATTATTTTGATCGGTCAAAATATTTTCCCAAAATACAAACGATCGAGCATAACAATTATCAATTTATCAAGCAGAGTTGTCTGCTTTATTTTTTTGAAGACTGAAGAGTTGTATACTCATTTTATGTTTCAAATTTTTTTCGACTATTGTATAGTTTTAATTTTAAAAAATAAAAGAATTTTTTTTTATGTATAACCAAACATGCTTATAACTAACTTTTAATATCTCTCGTGTTTTTTGATAAAATATATTTGAGGGGCATAATAGGTAATGCGGGATTTTTATAATAAATTTATGGAATATAAAATAAAAATACCAACGTAAGCCGATTCCAAACCTATTGGACTGATTAATAGAAAATGGACTAAATCCTAAATAAAAAGAAGCAGGTCTAGAGTTACAATACATAGGCATCTCATAAGGAGACTGTTCACTAATTTTTATTTTATTTTTCAACACGTAATTAAAACACATAATAATAATAATAATAGTAAAAAACCCCAGAGAATTACGATTAAATGAGCCATGCCCTCCCCCCAACCCAAGGTCTGTCGTTATCATAATTAAATATATTGCTCATGATGAACTGTCACCCTACTTTTACCCTTTTTTTTAAGAAAGAAAAGAAGAAGATTGAAATCTCTTCTTTTATAAAAAGAGCAAAAATCATCCCAAATACTATCTAGTAATACTCGAATCTGGAATCTCTGACATGATCAAGTGGGCTTATTTTTCCAACTAAACTAGACCACTTCATCAAACCATGGTCTTTAATTCTTTCACCAAATTTGTAATATACTCGCTCTGTATCTCATTATTTGCCAAAAACTCCCTCCAATTTTTTTTGTTTGCCCTAATTGACTTCCCCGGTTCACTCTCAACATTAACTGTCACTGTTTTCACAGCCTCGTAAATATCCTCTTTCCCAAAATGCCCATCCTCATCTCGCCTATTTACCTCTACCCCAGCCTTGAGATCTAAACTCACCAGCTTTGAGTTGGTGATTTGGTCACCAAAGATTGGCAGCATTACCATCTGGCAGTCATTCACCAACGCTTCTATCAGGGAGCTGGACCCCGCATGGCCTACGTGGCACCCCACGCTATCGTGCGCCAGTATGTGTTGTTGCTGTACCCAACCCGAATGCACCACCCCCTTTCCCTTTACCCTCTCCAAAAAACCCTCGGGCAATGTCCGATTTATCTCGTTGGTGCTGTCGATGCCGGCGGGAAAATGTAGTACGAGGAAGAACGGTAGGCCGGTGAGTTCTAGCCCCAGTGCTAGCTCTATTATCTGATCGGGTTTCAAAGACGCTTCGCTCCCGAAGGAACAATAGATCACGGAGTTGGATGGGAACTGATCTAGCCAATCAGCCCATCTGCGGTCCAGTTCACCGGAAGGGGGTTCCGGCACCAGTGGACCGGTGAGAAGGATCGGTTTGTTATCGAACTGAGACTTCACATAACTTACGTAGGGTTTTTCCATGTCGTTGCATGACCTGATGCAATAGCGTATCCAAAAAATTTGGTTAGTGAAATTATTTAATAGTTTATCACCAATCTCACACCAACTCTAATTATTAAACCATAAATCAAAATAAGTAAAAAATATTGGTTCCAAAAAAGGATAACCCGATAACATGTGTTAATGCATTTATATCGCTTAAAATGTATTTGAGACATGAATTTTGAACATTTGGGAACATGTTCTACGCATGTAAATATATTTGAGCTACATACTTTTAATAAATTGAGTCCCAGCATTCTCTATTTTTTAAAAATTTAAATGATGCGTACTGACCTGAGGAGTACTGCAGAGCAGCTTTCCAAGCCGGTGCGGAAGCGATCGTAGACACTGGGAGTGCCGTGGAAACTCTTGAAGATGTAGAGAAGGTCTTGTGCCTCGAAGGTCTTGAGTGAGGTTACGGACGAAGTTTTGGGGAACCCCCTGGGAGGCAACTTAGTTTGTTCGATTGTAGTGGGGTGCATTTTACCGTCAACTAGCCTTGCAGGGACAATGGCGAAGGCGAGGGAAATGGCGTTGAAGATTGAAAAGAGTATGGTTTTGATGCGTAATTCGGACGCCAGTTGTGGAAGCCAACTCTGGGCGAAGTCGAAGAGGATGAAATGGGGATTGAGTTCGGATAATAGGGTTTTGATCTGGGGCTGCATTAGGTCAAGGGCGACCTTGAGGAGCTCGGTGATGGCAGGGGTGGCATCTGCGGTGCTTTCAATTCCCGGAGGGAGGCCAGGGACCGTGGGGAATGTGATGGGGATGATTTTGACGGCTGGGGTGAGGTTGAGCATCGACTTTATGCGATGGACGTTGCCGGCTGTGGTGAAGAAGGAGATTCGAACATTGTTGCCATGAGAAGTGAGCTTGTTGGATAGTTGTATAAATGGAATAATGTGACCAAATGCACAAAATGGAAACATCGCCAAATGTAATTCACCACCATTGTTTTCACTTTCCATCTCTCTCTCTCTCTCTCCAGCTCTCTGGCTATATCTATGTAGCTGTTTATATAGATATATATGTATATGGAAAATTTCAAGTAAGGACTTTAAAGGTCCTTATTTACGGACTTGTCTTTTTGGCACGCTTCTCAATGAATTTTTTTGATAAAATTTGGTGGGAATGTTCTTTCATCGTGTGTAGAACATCTCCACCAAATTTCATCAAAAAATTCAACCGAAAGTGGGTTAACTATAGGATTGAAAAATTCTGATCCAGAAATAGATATATATATATATATATATGTCCAATATTTTCAATCATGTAGTTAACCCACTTTTCGGTTGAATTTTTTGATAAAATTTGGTGGAACTGTTCTATACACGATGAAAAATATCCCCACTAAATTTCATCAAAAATTTTTATCGAAAAATATACCAAAAAAGTAAGTACGTAAATAAAGACCTTAAGTTAAAGTTTTTATAAAAAATGCTATGCATATGCGTATAAATATCTTTTGTCTTAATGTTGACAAATAAGGGGATGGCGGGCTGCATTTACTTTGGTTGGTGAGGCATGCGTACTTATTTACCATTATTGGTTGGTTTCTTAAAGAATATAAAAGGAAAGGAAATTGAAAATTAGTGGGAGCTTAGCTTCTTCATTAATGCTAGGGAGATATTTTTTTTTGTCCCGTTGGGCAGATGTAGAGTGCACCTTAATGTAAAGATTCTCGTATAAAAAAATATTTTTATTTATTTATAATTATTTTAATATATACTCTTAAAACACATATTATCATTATATATATATTTGAATCTTGTATACTTAAATGAAAACTATCACAAATGTAATAAACATATATATTAACCAGACAAATTTATTTTATAACCACAATTTTTTGGTTAATGATTAATATATTAATTACACGGTTAACCACCAATTTCGGCGGAAATTTTTTTATGTATATCCCACAAGTAAATTCATTGCCAATTATTTTTTCTTCTTATATAAAACGTAATTTGAATAAACACGTTAATATGCTTTTATAAAATGGTTTTATGAATTTAGTATTGATCTAGTATGTTGATGGCACTTGTGATCCATCTGAAAAACCCAAACGCATCATTTTATAAGAGGGTAAAACAGAATATTAATATTACAAAATACTTTCATTATGTTACTTCCAAAAAATTCGATTGAGTAACCAAACAATCATAGGCATAGCCAGAAATTTCTGTTAATGGGGTATATGAAGAAAACTTATAATTATATTATTAATTGTTGATAAGATTAAAATTAAAGTTTCTTTGAAATATATCAAATTTAAGATCAACATAATAATTGGTAACCTATAGGTGATAAGTGATTTACGAATTATAAACAAGAGTTTAAAATCTACTCGATACAATTTTTGAGGCAATTCAGAAGGGATATCAATTGATAAGAATTTTGGTTGGGTAAGAGGTCTCGACTTCTATTTTTGGCGCCCACTACCCCTTCTTCTCTAGTTGTATCCGTCTATCGCATCGCTTTGTACTAAAAAATGATATCTTAGGCTCTGTTTGATGAGAGCAATATGAAAAAAGAAAAAAAAAAAAAAAAAACTAATTTAGGTGAGAAGATAAAAAATAAGTTGAGAGATGATATGAGATTAACTCTTACTTTTTGCTTTTTTCTATGAAAAAATTTTCTTTGAGTGATGGTGGAGAAAAATTTTCCACTGAAGATGTAGGAGATATACTCACAAAAATTAGTATAAGATGAAAAACATCTCACTATATGCCTCAACTTATTTTCAATTTTCTCACCCTAATTAGTTATTTTTATTTTTATTTTCCATATAAATATCAAACGAAACCTTAGAGCATCTATAGGGTCCTACTAAAATTTAGAGCCAAATTTTAATAATAATAATAATAATAGAAAAGGCAATTATACTTTAACCAAAAAATAAATCAAAAATCAAAAATAACTTTTAACCAATGAATATCAATTATCACCACCTCTTTTAGATTCTAATACAAATATATAGTTCAAAATTCATTTAAATTACAACTGTTAAAATACTTTATGAGTTTCAGAATATTTCTACGAAAAGAAAAATTAATTAATCCCTGCTTTTTTCCTTTTTTGGATGGAAATGCCTGCTATTTCAATTGCCTCAATAATACACCTAACCTTCTATTAATTTTTTCCTTGTTTTTCTGTGTGTGAGAGAGTTACACGTACCTTGTCTAAAAAAAGGCATGGTTGTCATGAGTGCAACCTCACATGCAGAGAGTCTCAAATAAATTTTTCAGCTACAACATTAATCATCAATATCTAGATCTATCACAACTACAAACAGTGACATGGTAATTTGTCCATTCACAATTTTTGTTGGGTTCCACTGAAAGATCCGGAAGTCGAATTCTGGCAACGACAAATCTATTATGGTTAGCGGCAGGTATTAACCGCGAATAGGAATTAATCAAGGTACGCAAAAATTAGCTTGAATACCCTGTGGGATGAGCTTTCGAACCAAAGACAATATTTATGACCAGTGGTGGGTTTGAAATATTAAATTTGGAAGGCATATAAACAATTTATATATATATACAAGTAATTAACATAAAAACAAGCTCAAAATAAGCTAACCGAGGACGTTTTGCAATTCTTGTGTGTTTTTTTCTCCAATCCTTACTTTTATATTGGTGAATCACATTGTATCTAATGTTAGAATTTGTATTTATATGTTGAAGCCCAAAATGTTATAAATTTTACTTATAAGAGAAAACACGAAGGAATCCAATTAGATGTAACATATTATACATAACAAAATAATACTATTACTATTATCTAGCCCCGCGCCCCCTCCTCCTCCTCTTCTTCCTCCTCCTCCTCCTCCTCCTCCTATATACAATATGTATGTTTAATGTGTACGTATGATAAAATTTTCAATGACATACATACAGATCGAGACTTTTGAGTGGGTAAACGAATGAATTTTTTTTACGAAACTTTCTGAAGATGATCTTTATGATTAGTCAAAAAAAAAATTCAACCAGAAAATGGGTTAAGTAAAACATTGATATATACGCATTTTGACCATTGAAATTTTAAATGGTTAGTTAAACCGCTTCATGGTTGAATGTTTTGATGAAATTTGGTTAAGATAATCTATACTAATCATGGAAATCATCTCCACAAAATTTCATTAAAAAATTCATTTACTTAACCCCTCAAAACCTTAATCCATGTATATAATATGTATAAGAAATTTTCCATTGTAGAGTACAGTAGTTATAAATAGCATATTTATAACTTAATAATAATGTATTAATAAATCTTTTATCTTTTATTTGCATGCGCATTCTTCCCCATTCCCTAGAAAGGATCCATGTGTTGGAATTAAATTACTTAAGTCATCATGTCAAATCATCAAGATCTAAATAAAATACAATTATCAAACCGCGTACCTGAATCCATGACAAACAAATGCGGAATGCGAGGATCGATCACAATAACAGCACGGATCGAGCGGGTACGTGGTCTTCCTCAACCAAATCGCTTTAGTGTCTTGATGGGAATTTTTGGTTCTCTTCCAGATAGGGAGAAGGGAGCCGTAATTTGATTTGGTGTGTTGGGGACCATAACCCTAATATCTACTTTATATATAGTCTAGTTAGGGTTCCCATAAAACTCTAACAAGCCCATACAAGGTATCTACACATTTGGCCCACATTTATTTGAGTAGTCTATGGGCTTAACTAAAAAATTAATTAGACCACTAAAAATTAGCCCATTAATTAAATAGCAAATATAATTGAAATATTATAATATGTTGCCCACATAAATTAGAAAATATAAATTTTCTAACAATCTCCCACTTGGGCGACATATTACTCCGAAATAATTATATCACAGAATTCTTTAAGCGCGCATCCGTATGCTATTTATCCTTAGACTTCTCCTTAAACAATCTGGTCTATCTCGTGTACGAGTAATGGAATTACCGCAGCTTTTATCACACTAAGGTCTTGACTAAACCACGATTACCACCATACTAATACACTTAATAACATAGATCAAATGTGGATGAGTAGCATGGAAATTACATGCAATGTGATCTTAGACATGCCTATTTCCAACTGGCCCAACTTTAATGAGATCAACATTAACCGTCCAAACTTTATGTTAAACCACAATGGAAGGAAATAAAACAAATATTCAGAGTTAAGACGAAAATAAGCCATCTTCTTTATTCTGCAGAAAATATGTGTCTAAGTAAAAGAGCATCCAGGATACAAACTCCCACTAAACCAGCACTTTATTAGATAACACAAAATCCAAATGAGCAATATACTCATGAAATACCTTATGTGTTAAGCCTTTAGTGAACGGATCCATAATCATGGAGTTTGTACTTATATGCTCTATAGACACGATAACTCTGAACTCCTTTTTTAACAACAAAAAACCTTAATATCTATGTGCTTTAGATATTCGAAAAATTTCTGTTGTTGTCGAATATAGCAAAATCAATTATTGTCACAAAATATCTTTAATGATCTTTCGATACTATCTACAATTCGCAGCCTAGTGACAAAATTGTGCAGCTATATCTCATCCAAAAATCGAAATCAGAACACCATATGATCTCCAACTGATCTGATTTTCGATACGTAAGTATATAATCTTTTTGTTCTCTTTAAATACCGTATAACCCTTTAATTGGCTGCTTTCCGAAGATATATCATAGGGTTACTTAAATATCTACCAAGTATCTTTACTATGAACACTAAACCCAAATGCGTACATACTTTATGATACATCAGACTCCCTACAACTAATGCATAAGGAATCTTTTGCATCTTTTTCTTTTCAACTTTATTTTGGGGCACTTGTTGTGATATAAATTGTCTCCTTTAACAATGGAAGTATCTCCTGAATGACAATCTTTCATGCCAAATCTGGTAAGAATTCTTTCGATATATCTCTTTCGTGAAAACCCTAAGATACCCGACAATAATGTCGATGTATCTGTATTCCTAATACAAAAGAGATATTATCAACATAAAATACCAAGACTACTCCCACTGAACTTATGATATACATAATTGTCAACTGGATTTACCTCAAAATCTTACGAGATAATAACTTGATGAAATATGTAATACCATTGACGGAAAACTTCCTTAAGGCCATAGATGGATTTCTTTAATTTAACTTCTTCTTGAGATTGTTGAGTTTTCTATACAGGAAGTTTTTTCAACATTGTCTTGATGATCCTTATTTGCATTTGAAATAATGTCAAAAATTTAATCATAATCATTGTCAATAGCAGTACTTGAAATTTGAATAAATTCATTTTCAAAGGCAATGTTTCTAACTTTATCTTCCCCCTCAAACTCAATAATCTCAAGAAATTTAGCATTTTCCGTCTTAATAAAGGATTTATTCAAAGGATCATAAAATTTATAATCTCTCGATCTTTCAGTGTATCTAACAAAGTAGCAGCTTATTACATTGAGTCCAATTTCTTTTCTTTATGGCTTGACCACAGTTGGACAACATATTTTAGAAGAGAACCAAAAATTCCCATCAAGACACTAAAGCGATTTGGTTGAGGAAGACCACGTACCCGCTCGATCCGTGCTGTTATTGTGATCGATCCTCGCATTCCGCATTTGTTTGTCATGGATTCAGGTACGCGGTTTGATAATTGTATTTTATTTAGATCTTGATGATTTGACATGATGACTTAAGTAATTTAATTCCAACAAGTGGTATCAGAGGGACTTCATGTTAGATCATTAAGTATCGTATAAAATTTATTATTATATATAATAATAATAAGGCTTCGGATCGATATATATATGTATTAAAGAACTAAATCATCTTTTGTTTTAATGTGCTCCCTTCATACACACGGTTTCAAGATACACACGGTTTCAAAAAAAATAAAGGAGGGGGCCGATTCTTGGTACAAGCCGTAGCTTGTTAATTTTTGCCCAGCCTTCTTGTTGTCCTTTTTGGTTTAATATATATATATATAAAGTTGATTTGACTTTCCTTTGGTTGAATATATAAATTATTGTAGCATATATATATATTAATGTTTTGTTGGCAGATTGCTTTATATGTTTTAAGTGTGTATATATATGTGTGTGTCATAACAGTTGATTGTACGATTGTACGTTGCTTATATTTAAAGAATGGCATATGAAATGATTTTGTTCATATATATATATATATATTAATATTGGTGTGGATTTACCAATTTGTTGCTAGCTTCCTGCATAAATTTTATTTTATGGATTCAGTTTTAATTTTCGTGCCATACATATATTAAGATTAAAGAATTTTATTCTTGCATTTATTGTGATTAAAGGTATGGATCAAGCTTATTATTTATTTAAGATATTAATTTTTATTATTTATGCAATTAATAATCGGCCCAAAGGAAGATTATTATTTGGCCAAATAATAGATATTATTTTTCTCGATATTTGTGTGGTTATTATTTATGCATTTAATAATCGGCCCAAAGGAAGATTATTATTTGGCAGAATAATAAACACACATGCGAGAATAAGTGTGTGATAATTGTCAGGTTTTCATGTGAGCAATAAGTCAGTCCAAAGAAAGGCTTTTTGTTTGACATAAATTATTATCAACATTTGATTCTTGTATTGAGAGTACTTATTACAGTCTTGTTTGGGCACGAAAGCCCTTGACTGCCAGTAATCCAAAATTGCAGTACGCGTCAATGTGGGAAAGATAAGGTTTATGCTTTGCAAATCTCATTAATACGGAAAATCTATTTTTTTTTAGATTATAAGGATGCGAAGCACAAATTGTCTGATATTTTGAAATAGATGAATTGAACCGATAAGTTGCTAAAGTAACCTCTATCGCGTAAATTTATTTATTTTAGAATATTAAGATGTGTGTAATTGTTATTTATGCGAATAATAATCGGCCCAAAGGGAGGTTATTGTTTGGCCGAATAACATGTACACTTGTGGTAATAAATATAATATGACAATCAAGTTTTTCATGTGAATAATACGTCGGCCCAAAGGAAGTCCTATTATTTGACAGGATTTGTTATTTATATTTGATTACTGCGTTGAGATGACCAATTACAAGTTGATGTTTCTGTCCAAAGACAAAATATCAACGTTGTGCTAGGTATCTTGTGATGGGGACCCACTATTGATAATTTGGATAATTGCGTCATTCATATATATTGTTTGTTAATATGTTATGACATTTATATTAATTGTAAGTTTGTAATTTTTATAATTTGTTCTCTATTCAATTTTAAGTTATGCTTTATATATCTGCCAACATAAATTCGGTTTCGGTGCTTAACGGCACAAATTTTAGGAATTAGAAATAGAATGCTTCTATTCCAAGAATTTTTTGGGGCTTTATGAGAAAAATGCTACTTAGTTCCTTAAAGAAATTATAGAAATATTTTGCCAAAACAAAAAAAGGCTGAAACAAGTAACCTTTTGATTAGTCTTGTTTCAATAAGGTATAAGGAAAAGGAACATAAGGGAAGTACATTATGGAAATGTCTAATATCGCTTTCAAACTAAATGCACTAAAGTTAGGGCTGTCTAATGACTTGCTCGTGTATCAAGTTCTTTATTTCTCTTCCCGCACAATACAATTAGTTTATAATGAGTTACAATACTCATAAGGATAAATTAATGATCTCTTAATGAGTTCATATCTTACAGTGTGCAAGAAGAATAAAAGATTTAGCGATAAAAGACAGTGGTTACTCATCTAGCAAACACCTCTAAAGGATAAAGGATAAAGGATGAAGATTAAAAAGCTGCAGTTAGAACAACACTATAGTAATCGCAAAAGAAACATGATAAAGTATTTGTCAGTTAATTTTGCAAGAAGGATAGACGTAGTAATGTTTCAAATACGTCATTTGGTGTGTAAAGTATGATATATTTCTCATTATGATTTGTTTGGTAGTTAGTTTAACTTAGGTACATGTGATTACTTTGTGAGTAGATTTTGGTGACACTACTCACCTAAGTATGTTTAGAGGTTATATGTGGAGCCAAAAGGCAATTGATGTTGAAATATTCATCTATCAGGGCAGTGGCGAAACAGTTACAGTTGAGGTTTTAAGGAATTTTAAGTTATCATTAAAGACTAGTTACTTTTGAATTTGGGAGAGACTTATATGGTATTGTCATTTAGACATAATTTCTATTTTTATTTGGACAAATACGGTTATTATTGTTCATTTGAAAATAATAAAGTTAAGTCTTTTTCAAAATTCAAATATTTTGCTGCTGTTTCTTTAATTGATAACTTATATACGGATACAACCACCTCATATTATGAGACCTTGTAAATTGATTCACGTGATACAAAGCATAAATTAACTGATAAGAATTCTTCCATGTTATGGCACAAGTATTTGGGATAAATCTCTAAATAGAGAATTAAGAGACTTGTGAAATTCTTAAAACCCCTTGATTCAACAGATTTTAAAATCTGTATTTAATGTGTAAAGGGGAATGGACAAACATAAGGAAACTAGGTGCCATAAGGAATTCAATTGTCTAAGAACTAATTCATGACGATATATGTGAACTGTTCTATACGGCCTTCTGGAATGGTTCACAATATTTTATTATGTTCATGACAATTATTAAGGGTACCTATATTCAGTTAATGAGAAATTACAATCCTTAAACGTTGTTATGATTTTCATAGTTGGAGTTGAAAATCAGCTAGGCAAGAAAGTTAAGGCCGTGAAACCTGACCGTGGTGGTAAATACTACGGTAGATATCACGGATAAGGTAAACAACGTTCTGGAATTTTGTGAAATTCCTAGAGAAATGTAGAATCGTCTCACAATACACCATGCTAGGCAAACCTAGTATGAACAGTGTTGCTGAGAGATAAAACAAAAGCTTAAGGATATGGTAAGGATCGTGATTAATCATTATTCTCTACCATGATGACTCTAGGAAAAAACACTTAAGACTGCAGCATATTTTTTAAGCAGTGTTATATCAAAGCAGTTGCTAAAATATGTTGTCCAACTGTGGTCAAGCCATAAAGAAAAGAAATTGGACTCAATGTAATAAGCTGCTACTTTGTTAGATACACTGAAAGATCGAGAGATTATAAATTTTATGATCCTTTGAATAAATCCTTTATTAAGACGGAAAATGCTAAATTTCTTGAGATTATTGAGTTTGAGGGGGAAAATAAAGTTAGAAACATTGCCTTTGAAAATGAATTTATTCAAATTTCAAGTACTGCTATTGACAATGATTATGATCAAATTTTTGACATTATTTCAAATGCAAATAAGGATCATCAAGACAATGTTGAAAAAAACTTCCTGTATAGCAAACTCAACAATCTCAAGAAGAAGTTAAATTAAAGAAATCCATCTATGGCCTTAAGGAAGTTTTCCGTCAATGGTATTACATATTTCATCAAGTTATTATCTCGTAAGATTTTGAGGTAAATCCGGTTGACAATTATGTATATCATAAGTTCAGTGGGAGTAGTCTTGGTATTTTATGTTGATAACTTGTTGGAATTAAATTACTTAAGTCATCATGTCAAATCATCAAGATCTAAATAAAATACAATTATCAAACCGCGTACCTGAATCCATGACAAACAAATGCGGAATGCGAGGATCGATCACAATAACAGCACGGATCGAGCGGGTACGTGGTCTTCCTCAACCAAATCGCTTTAGTGTCTTGATGGGAATTTTTGGTTCTCTTCCAGATAGGGAGAAGGGAGCCGTAATTTGATTTGGTGTGTTGGGGACCATAACCCTAATATCTACTTTATATATAGTCTAGTTAGGGTTCCCATAAAACTCTAACAAGCCCATACAAGGTATCTACACATTTGGCCCACATTTATTTGAGTAGTCTATGGGCTTAACTAAAAAATTAATTAGACCACTAAAAATTAGCCCATTAATTAAATAGCAAATATAATTGAAATATTATAATATGTTGCCCACATAAATTAGAAAATATAAATTTTCTAACACCATGAGTTACGTATTTCCCAAAAATGTAATAATAATTACATCAAGCGCTCATGTTTTTTCACTTCATTAATTTCAATCTATTCCATATCCTGTCAACCTACTTTCATTGCAAAGGTCAATGTACTTGCTATGTATTCGCATTAATGATTTACAATAAATACTTACCAAAATAAGACACCGGAGTTCTCTTGATGAAGGAAGCGGTGCTTGGAGTATAGCCGAGTAAGATATGAGCAACTCTAGAGTGTCTAATCAAAAGAGGATCTCCAACACCACGATGGTGAGAAATTGCATTTATGTGGTAGGGATGAATGAAACAGTCTTTTGGTTTGTCAAAGACTTTATCTCTTGCAAAAAGTAAGCACAATTATCAACTTGATAAGAAAGAAAACAACAATTGAAATTTTTTACAAGTTGTTATAGCAACAGAGCAGGAGCGCCGAACTGCTTGGGCATTGGGTTATTGATTAGGTTAGGCTCCACATTGCCTTTGATGATTGCAATGTCATTATACATATATTTGTGGGAATCAGGTAGGGCTTCAACCAAGGAGGGAGAATTAACCTTGGCCTTCAAATTCCACCTCCTACTAACCTTTATTCCGTCCTAGGCTATAGCCTTAATACCTAATGTCATCAAAGTTTAGGCTAAGGTGGTAACGTTTGTTCAATTCGGTTATGCCTAGGACTATTACAGGGATATTTGGCCGAGATAAAGCCTGGTTTTCCTCAAGAAATCCACCAACAAAGGATTAAAAGAAACCTTCAAGCTAGCTTGCATGAAGAAAATATAAAAATAGGATAGGTTCCTGTAGGTACAAGAACATCATCTTCATAAGGGCTGGTGCCCTTTTCTCATTCACTCCAAGGCAACCCTTTAGGGATGTATTTATAAGTAAATACTTGTCCCATAACGTCTGCTTTTGGTGCAAAATTTTCCATTACTAATATTAGGGTTAGGGTTTATACTATTTTGAATCAAATAAGGAAAATTGAAGAAAGAATGAAAAACACTTTAAGGAAATATGAAGAACTATATGAACAATATGGACACCAATTAGGGAGAACCCAGTAAAGAAGAACTTACAAAGAAAAAATATATTCCAGAAATGAAGAAATAGACATAAGATTTATGATCAATGAACAAGAAGACATAAATTTGGGTTTTTTTTTATTTGTTACAAGACTTAGAAAGAAGAGATCTTTAGAGGGAAACGGCGGTTCTTTCTTAAGAACCATATATTGACGTATGATGGGAAACATTTAATGTGATAAGACAACCATTTTCCAGCTTGGTTCAAAGTTCTCACGCGCGACCAATCGCAGTCTGACATCTGTCTTAATTTCGGCCACAAGAATCCAAGCTTCTTATAGAAGATAAATGTTTACATGCTTGGAGGGCAATTGAGAGAGACTAAAATTATAAGTTTGAAATGTGCCAAGCTAATTATCTAGCCCACTACAAAGATAGGCCAAGCACTATAGATTGTTAAGGGGGCCTAAATGCAGAACCTACTTTGGGCAAAATGGCAAGATGATTATTCCCCTGTCGAAGTAGCCGAATTTACTCCGACATAGTTGTGCTGTAGCTAAGATGGTAATCTCCACGTGTGCTGTGAATAATAATGGGACACATGTAAAGTGTTGGAGTAGTGACCAAGTTTTGCCTTTTTTAGTCTTTTTAATTTTTACTTTAAAGCCTCGTTTGGTTCGTGAATTTATGGACTTAGGAAAGGAAAGTCATTAGTTTTCTTTGTTTGGTAAGTACAAGCTCCGGAAATACTTTTGTTACAGAGGAGAAAATAGGGGGAAAATCATTCCACTCAAACCTTATGGGATTGACTTTTCCTTCTGATTTTTCAGCATTTATTATAAAAAATTTGGATAACAATACTCCTATCTAAATATGTTATTACCAAATTGGTGTACTTTTGAATTTTTATGATGTTGGTTTTATTTTAAAATATAAGGGTGTCATTGAAATATTAATATATTTTTACTTTCCTTTCCTGTACCAACCAAATACCGAAAGAAAAATCAAATGGTATTTTCTGAATACTTTCCATGCTTTACTAAACCTATGAAAGGAAAGATGACAAGAACTTTAGTTTCCAACCCCATAAAAGATAAGGGAATTGATTTTCTTTCCATGAACTAAACGAGGTCTAATAGCGCATTGTAACCCTAATTAAATACTTATAAATAGAAGAAAGAAAGCTCATTACAACAATCCAGAATTTTAGGTAATTAACTATAGAGAGAGAAAGCTGATAGCTTACTTGTATTATTATCTACTAAGTTTCTTACTTTTAACCTAATACAAACATATACACAAAAATAAGAGACGTACTGCCAGAATAACATCAACGCTACCGGGGGAACCTACCTTATACAAAAAAAATCCTTGCTTTCTTTGTACTTTCCATTACTTGTTCAACTAATTATTGCTCTAAACTTTTCTTATAATAAGACCCAAATTTTTTGGCATACACATATGTTATTATTTGTTAATTATGTAAAATTTTGTGTCCTATTTACTTTATTAAATTATTATTTTTTTAAAAACTTGACTATGATTATATATGTACATAAATGTATATACAAAAGCAAACTCAATATATATGTTATGCAAAAGATATATAATTTATACAACATGCACGGGTAACAAGTTAGTATGGAGTAAATGAGGCTTGCCTTTATTATCACAATTTTGTGTTAGGTAGTTTTGTATCCATGTTTGAGAATCCACAAATACATTCCTCGGGTCTCAACTTTTAATTATGGGCTTAAAACATTGGAAATGATTCCATTGTTCCATTTACTTTTATATTAATGATAAATCAAATCATGTGTCATTCTATCATATTCTAGATGCATGAGGATTCTTTTCAAAGTTGCCAGTACGTTTTACGATAAAACGAACAAAAGATGTGTGCAAGGGGAAATGCTAAAAATAAGCCTTTTCCCTGCACATTTGTTTACAAAACCAAGATTCTATAGGGTTCAAGAACTATATTACGGATTGAGAAAGTGTTAAACATCCATTTCGCCCTTTCAGTCTATAGTAGTTTTATATGTTTATTCTATATTTGAAAACTTGGAGGTTTTTATTGACACTTTCTAAAAATATCTCAAGAAAACTTGATTTTAGGAAAAACGAGGGAAAAGAATAAAAACCTTGTATTCCATGATTTGATGTTTGATTTTGTCAAAGTTTGATTGCTAGTGATAAAAGTTTATCTTATTTTTTTTAAAATCATGATATTGATTTGGTATTGTTTTCTCAGATAACAATATCAATTATCTTGTTGGGTTAATTTAGAAAAGATCGAATTTTATCGGAATTGATTTGATATGTAATTTGATCTTTTGAGGAGAGTGCCTCAGATACATCACAATATTTATGAAAGATATAATATATTTACGTTTAATTTCTAAGTAAGCTTTATCAGTTTGGATTTTAAAAACTTAGTTTTATCCGAATGATAATAGCCTTACTTCTTCTGATTTTACAAATGATTTTTATCAGGGTTTTGACAAATATTTTTGAAAATGATAAACTATCAGTAACTTGACAATAAGTTTATCTAACTAGAAAGTGGATAGAGTAATAAATATAAAAAGTCTACATTTATGAATAATTAAGTTAAGCAATTAAGATAAAACAGGTACGCAGATATGTAATTTAATTACTAGAAGAGACTTTAATTACTTTCATGACGATATATATAAGAATGAAAGAGAGAAAATATAATACGGCAGAGAAAACTTTCTGCGGATACTAACTTTCATTCTTCAGATATTTTCGAAAATTCGATTCCAGAATGTAACACTTCGAGTGTTGAGAGTAGACTCAGGAATTCTTTAGAAATCAGACGAATATATAAAGCGAACTTGAAGTCACTTTGAAAGTTAGAAACTTAGTAATAATATAATTTTTAGGGTCCAAACTTTGTCCTTAAACCCATGGGGGTACGTGTTTATTTATAGTACTGGAAAGGGTTTATTGTGCACAAAATGCCGTTTTTCGTGCGATAAATGACCATATATCGTGCGAAAAATTGCTGAAATAATAGTTCTGATAGACTAATGTGTCAGAAAGTGGTTGGTTTGTGTTTAATGGATTTGTCATGCGAGAAGCTAGGTTTGTCGTGCGATAAATTCATCCAGTAAGACTGTTTGTCATGCAATAGACCCTTTTAAAACAATTTCTAGCACGTGTATGAGTTTTGGAGTCAAAGTGTACTTTCCAAGAACTTTTACCCTGTGTTTGGATGGAGAAAAAAACTCGGGATTTAAGCAAAAGTCGGGATTTGGAACGCGAAAAAGTGGAAGTCCATTGTTTGGAAAAATTAGCAAAGAATTTGAAATTTTACATGCAGTAAATTTGCTATATTCTGCCTTTTAAAAATGTGACTTAAAATTCCATGATATGAGACGTCATTCTCCAAATTCCCACTTAAAACAAGTACTATTGTAATTTATTTCATTTTTAAAATTTTACATACAAGATATCCAAACATGAGAAATTACAATTGAAGATATTTTAAATGATGTAATTTTAAATTCTATCATTTATAATTTCTACGAAAATTAAAATTACTCCATCCAAACATAGGGTTAGGGTTTTTACAGGAGTCAAAAATTGTGGTGTCTATACCATGCAAGACCGGACCTTGGATTTTTACATGGGGTGTGTGAATTACGACCAAGAATTATAAAAATAAATAAATTAAATACTAATGGTAGACTTGCTCTATTTTCAGTCAATTTTTTTACACAAATAAATTATCAACAAAGTGTAGTGAAAATAGTTTCTCTTTATTAGAAAACAAAAAATGATAAATGCTCCGACAAACATTTATCCTCAACTACATAAAAGTTAAGAATATAAGGCTTACATAACAAAAATAATAATAATAAAAACAAAAATAATGACATAATTCACCAAATACATAACTTTTCACCTAAATAAAGATTAATCATATTATCCTAATCTATTGATCGAAGTCACAAATTACTATGCCAACATCTAAAGCTATGTGAATGAAACATAGAGTGCGCCAAGATAGGGAAAAACGAGCCACAAACGAAAAAAAGTTTGAAATTAGAGATTGTTTCTTTATTAGAAAACAATTTATTTACTATCGTAAAATTAGATATATTGAATATGTCCTAATCTATAGACCAAAATAAAATAAAAATATGTCCTAATCTCATCAAAGGAGATCTTTTTGCAAAACATTTGGCGCAAGATACATGGGTCGATAATGAAGCTTCCTAGTAGTAATCAGTTTCTATAAAGCATGTATAACCCGTAGTATTATTATAAATATCAAGAAAAGGGGCTGAGAATAACCCTACAAAAATAATTTATTTTTTTCAAAACAAAAAGAAAATTTAATAGCACCACAACAAAATTGAGAAATTGAAAATGGGGAACCAAAATTTATGTTTCAAGTTCAAGTCTCTTACAACAATTGACAATGGATTGAGGAAGCAATACACATAAATGGTGGAAGTAGTATGCAAATAAAAAAAGATTATAGATTTAAGGAAGTGGATGGTAAAGAATTAGGTGTTGTTCACTTGCCACTTAATTTGCCACTTAAATCTGAAAACTTAAAATTTTCAGATTTAAGTGGTTGACAAAGTTGTTCACTAACTAAAAAAAATTAAACGGGCCACTTAATTTTTATCACTTAAAACTTAAAATTTTCATCCAAAATTTTAAGTGGCAAAGTTGTCACTTAAATCTTAAGCTTAATTTTAAAAGGTGTAAAAGGTCCATTTTGCCCCATTTCTTTTATCAAAACCCTTCTTTTCTTCCCTTCTTTATGCGCCAATTAGCAAAACTATTGTTACGGTTTGTATTCCCTCTCTTAATTTTATTTTTCATGCCTTCTTTCAATTATGTTGTTTATTCTTATTAAATTTTAGTTTATTATTTAAATTGTTAACGTGGATAGCTACAATTATTTCATATGTTTTTGGGTTTATTTTTTTAAACTTCCATATCTACTGTGTAGTTGTTTCTGATTCTTATCATGCGTAAAGTCTCTAAAAGCTAATTGGGCCCTTATGTGCTTTATATATAATTGATGGATGGATAGTGTTGTATTATAGATGGGTCATTAGAATCAAGTGATCAAAATAAAATAATAAGGGTAAAATTGTCATAATAATTTTTTTTTTCAGTTTTCAGATGTGTTAAATTCAAACAAATAACATTTTTTTAGATAAAATTTTCAGAACTAAACAAACAGCTTTTTTAGTTTTCAGATTTTAATTTTCAATTTTCAATTTTTTTACTAAACGCTACCTTAGTAGCTAACCTTGTTGGATAAATAGAACTTTGGGTTGGCTAGAATGCTGGATATGGGAGAAGGATGGGCTTGGGCCAGGGGTGGGATAATGCTAACAAATGTTTTTTTTTTTACTCTTTTGCCCTGGGCTTAAGCCCAATCTGGCCCAGGCCCAGGTCTACCCCTAAAGATATATTTCCATTGAAGATCATGCTTGATTGTGTAAATTTTGTAATTATAAAATTAGGTCACTTTATATTGGTTAACTGCAAATTTGTACATTAAAAATAATTCAATTCTAACTCACAGTATTTGGATGATTTAAATGAGATATTCAAACTATTAGAACAACAATATGTTTTAAATTCATTTATGTACTTCAAAATTTTGTCTAGAGATATCAACATCAAGTATAGATACTAGATCTCTTCAAAATATAGAGTTTGGGTGAATTATCGTATTCAAGAATTAGAAAATTTCAAATCTTACTTAAAATAACTTAATTTGAATTTTCATGATTCAACTTGGATCGACATATCATAAATTCAATTTTCAAATCCGAACACAAAGAAATATAAAAATTGTAAATTACCTTATTATCAATTATCTAATTTGTTTGTAAATATTTTTCAATTTTACTTAGATATTCACATACATAGAAAGCGCGTTTTGAACGTCTAGTTTAATACAAAGCGATAAATTCATTGTACATTTTTTTTCTTACATAATACAACATTTTTTTATACAAACACAAATAAGCATAATATAATATTTTTCTTACAAACAATGAATTCACAGCAATCTCTACAATAAAGGTGGAGGTAGATTAACAAATAGTTTGATAACCATGCCCATAATTTTTTTTATCTATAATACAAATTAATAAAATATTATTCACTGATTTAACCGTTTTTTATATAAATTATTATCTTAATAGTATCGGATGACACCCGCATTACCTAGTTATTATAATACAAAGAGAGGTTAACAAAAACAAATTTGCAAAGTTATTGAAGCCCAAGCCCAATAAGCCTCCGGAGAAAAAATGACATTCATTCCTTCCCCTTTCTACCTCTTCCTTCACTCCTCTCTCTCTCTCTCTCTCTCTCTCTCTCTCTCTCTCTCTCTTCATTTTCAGTTACACTCTTTCACATACGCACAAATAATCGAACCCTCTTTTTCACCTAATCTTTTTCTGTAAGTATATATATATATATATATCTCTTAACTTCTTTATACTCTTAATTCATACATGTATATATATATATACTCATTGAGCTTTTTTATATATTTATGTTCGTTTTAATTCATAATAATTTTCACTTCAATTACTCTGCAGTAGCGACCGAAAATCAGACGCTGTTTTTTGTTCACCTAATCTTTGAGTGTTCTTCAATCTCATAATATGCTTGTCTATATATATCTACTTATCAATTTTATTTTTATTTTATATCGTATAACTAAGTTAATTTACTCCCACTCATTGTTCTAGGGTTTTTGATTGGTACCATTTGTGCTTTGTTTAACCTAATTTGTGAGTATCTCTTAACTTGTATATATATATGCATATGTATATAAATACTCACATGGACTAAATATACATACACACATATGTATGTATGATTATCAGTTCAATTTCTCCGTAACTGAGACAACAAGCAAATGCATTTTTTCACCTAGTGTTATAGTAATTTTCATCAATCTGATTGTACTTGTATATGTGTTTGTATAAGAACATCAATTGTATTTTGATAGTTATTGTTTATCGAAGTTAATTTACTGGGTTACTCTCACTCATTGTTTTTTTTTTATACCAATTTGTGCTATTTTTCTCGTATTTTTTTGTATACTCACATGGGCTATATATATGTTTTTTTTTTTTTTTTGTATAATCACTTCAAGTCTTCAATTACTCCGCAATTGATAGAATAATCAAACAGAGTTTTTCACCTAATATTTGATTATTTCTCAATCTGATTATATTTGTATATGCGTACATATATGCACATTTTGTGTACTTCTGATTTTTACCGTTTATCTAAGTTAACTTCCATTCATTCTTGTAGGTTTTGTGATACTGATTTGTGCTCTTTTTTTTTTTCTCGCTCTAGAATTTCAATGGGTCGGACTAAACTCGATAACGAGCCTAAGAGTTTTATGGACAGGAATTCGTTATGCAAATCTATAATTGAGTCTGGTTTACGACATTTGAGTCACCAACTGGCTAGTAAAGAATCATCTCCGGACGCAAACCTTAGTCCTAATTATATTTGGAGGATTTTAATTGGGGTTACTGTACTGAAGTACAATTGGAGGAAATACTATTGAAGAACCTGGAGTTTGTGTATAACGAGGCTCAGTGTTCTAAAAATCGCGCCTAGGCGCCGCTTAGGCAGAAATCGGGGCTCTCCCGCCCGGCCTAGGGCTAGTGGTTTTGTTTAGGCGCCGGGGTGATTAGGCGCCGATTAGGCGTCGATTTTTCCGTCCAGGCGCCGATTTCTCCACTGGTCGGCTGAGACGTGGAAGAGAGATGGAGATTGAGATAGAGAGAGACGGAGATAGATAGAGAGAGAGAGAGTATCGTACCTGTGAAGTTGTCGAAGCCAGTGAGAAATCATCGAGGCTGAGATGGGTTGGGGCTGAGAAGTCGTTGGCGTTGAGAGCTAGGGTTTAGGGTTTTTCGATGGTTGCTGCGGAATGGGGGCTAGTTTGTACGGGAAAGAGATGATATATACGGAGAATTAGGTTTGGTTTTTGTTTTATTAAGTGTTATTATTATTTTCACCCCATATATTTTTAGTTATTTGTAGTTTCACCCCTATTTACTTTCTTTTTGCTAATTTTAATTATTTAAAGTTTTGACTTTTTTGTAATGTATGTTTTATTAGTTGGATGTTAGAAAATTAATGTTGATTTGAAAGGTATATTATGTTTTGTTAGTATTATGTTATCTAAAATAATATTTTTAATAAAAAATCGTTTGACCGATTAATCCCCGATTAATCCTCTAGGCGCTAGGCCCCCCCTCGCCGACCTAGGAGCGCCTAGCGATTTTTAGAACATTGACGAGGCTATCTCGAAGCTTGTTGCGTTGGGCTATGATGAGGATGTTGCCCTTAAAGCTATACTGAGGAACGGGCATTGTTACGGTGCAATGGATGTGTTGACTAATATAATGCACAACTCTTTGGCTTATTTGAATAGTGGGGGTGGTGGAAATAATGCAAAGTTAGAGGAATCCGAGACGGATTTTGTTGATTTGAAGCAATTGGAGGCTTACTCGCTTGCGGCTATGGTATGTTTGTTGCAACAAGTTAAGCCTAATTTGAGCAAAGGGGATGCTATGTGGTGTCTGCTCATGAGTGATCTTCATGTTGGTCGAGCTAGTGTTATGGATCTTCCGGTTGCTCCTTCACCTAGTAATAATGGGTGTGATAGTATTAATAGTAATCTTGGTGCTGGCAATGAGGAGAATGGTGGTAACGGCTTGGTCGGGGTTGCGCCGCCACCTTTGTGTAAGTTTCACGGGGGTTGGGGTTTTGGCAATGGAGGTACTTCTAAGTTTCCGATGAACGGGTTTCTCTCATACGCATCGGAAATGAGCCTGCAAAGAGAAATTGTGTGTCCAAAGAGGTTTCATCTTACTCCTTCGATGAAGGCTTTATTAAAAAGGAACGTTGCAATGTTTGCCGCCGGTTTTAGAGCCAACTCAAAAGAATCGCAAGCTTGCACAAGCTCTTTACCTAATGAAGATTCTTCTAGTGGAAATACTGAGAAAACTGAAGAGCCAAAGAATACGAAGAACCAAGAAATGGTGAACTTGATGTTGAGTAAATTCCGGGATTTGAATCTTGATGGGAATATGGAGTACGTCCCCGAGGATCAAAAAGACGAGATGATTTTGAGTTTGTTTCATCAGATAAAAGATCTCGAGGGACAAGTAAAGGAGCGAAAGGAGTGGGCTCACCAAAAGGCAATACAAGCTGCAAGAAAGCTCAGCCATGATCTTACTGAGCTCAAGAGTTTGAGGATGGAAAGGGAAGAGATCCAACGGCTGAAGCAAGGGGAAACCACCCCTGAGGACCCCACGATGAATAGACTTAAGGATATGGAGAAAGCTCTGAGGACAGCTAGTGGCCAAGTGGACAGTGCAAATTCGGCTGTGAAAAAACTTGAGACCGAGAATGCAGAAATTATAGCAGAAATGGAGGCTTCAAAGTTAAGTGCTTCGGAATCAGTGAAGGCTTGTTTAGATATTGCAAAGAGGGAAAAGAAATGTTTGAAGAGGCTTTTGGCTTGGGAGAAACAGAAGGCTAAGTTGCAGGAGGAAATTGCAGAGGAGAAACAGAAGATTTTGGAGTTAGAAGAAGAGTCGGTTCAGATCAAGGTGGCTCAGAAGGTTGCTGAGGTGCGCTAAATTATTGTTTTACCAATCTAGTTGTTTAACTTTGTTTTAAGTCAAAAGGTTCCTATGTACTCTTAAATACTTACGGCCAGAACCAGCCTAGAAATTCATGTATGTTTGTTGAAATATGGGGGTTGCTCCAGAGCCATTGGTGAAGTGCCACGAAAGCCCATCACATGGGCTTCAGACATCTCGCTTGTAGTGCATGCATGCTGTCACCAGCTTGGAGCTTTATCATTGGCTTGGATTTGTACATTAGTCATTTAGTTGTACCCTTTATCTTCTCTTGGTTCATCAATCAGTTTGCTTAACCCATGTTAGTCTTATCTCCTTGCTTCAAACAAGCAAAATAGGGCGGGCTAGCGCAGCTATATGGGCCTTCATAAGGGCTATTGTATTAAATCAAAGGGTTCCTATGTACTCTTGAATACGTAGAGCTAAACCAGCTTAGAAATTCAGGAATGTTTGTTGAAGAAATATGGGGTACACCATAGCCAATGGTGACATAAGCACATCAAATTGGCTTCACACAGCTCCCCTGCGGAGGAAAGAAATTTGAGCTTCACCGTTATTATTAATAATGCCTTCATCCTTGATAGAATAACCCATCCAGATGGGGAGAACTTTTTTGATGGATTTAGCATTTTGATTTATTCTTGTTTGTCTTTTGAGTCTTCGTTCGTTTTGGAAGGTTCTATACTTCAATATGCCTATGTAGTCGTAGTCGTTAACATGGAAATTAGAATACCTCGTTTTGGGATATATAATTGTTTTCTTATTATATACCTATTCCGCTATTCTATAGACCTTTTTTTTCCTGATTTGCTTCCGTTCTTGACCTCAGGGGGGATCTTGGTAACATGCCTCACCAATTTATTTATTTTTTCTAATTTGTGAACACAAGTGACCAAGAGAGTGCGCCGCTATTTTTTCACAGAGTGGCACACTAGTTTTCCATGAAGTGCTCATTTAGATAAATAGGTGTCCCAATGGTTAGTGGAATATCTTTTTGAGAAAAACTTAGATCCTTATTATTATTATGTTCGGGTGCCCCACCTTGACAAATTTCTGGCTTTGCCCCTGCTTGACCTGCGCATATTGCATAGTTGTCAAAAGCGCGCCTAGGCTCAAGGCGCATCCAGGCGCAAGGGTTGGGAGTCGCCTACCATAAGGTGCATCGCGTTCAGCAAGGCGCGCGCTTTATGCTCCTAGGCTCCAGGCTCAGGTGCAGCAAGGCGAGGGATTTTTCAAGTGAGGCATTTTTTTCTTATATTTGACTTCTGTTTTCCCATCAAAACGTCATCGTTTGGCCTTTTGGGTCTTAAACCCGATGAAACAATTGAAGAAACCCTAGTCGATCATCTCACACACTCTCATTAGTCAACGTTGTGCTTCCAGCCTTCCATTCCTCAAATCGATCATCTCACACACTCAGGTACTTCTTCTTCTTTCTTCTCCTTCTTTTATCTCTCTCATGCAGTCACGACAATTTCTAGATGATTGTGAGTGAGTTTGATGGGAGTTAGGGGAAAAAGGAAGAGGAGGAAAATAGCAGCCGCCACTGCTTGATCCATCGAGTCCTCTTTCGTTTCATGATCCAGGATATGTAATTTCACACATAAGTTCGAGCTTTAAGCTTAAGCAAAGGAATTGGCACTGCTTGATCCACACTCTTGACATAAATTACAAGAGTTTATACAAAACAAAATTTCCAATTTAGAATTCCAAAAATTTTCCTCAACCTATCATCTTTTCAATCCAATACAACCCTAATAATTCATACCCTCAAAACCCTTTATCCCAGTCAACTCCAGCAACACAACCTACCTTAACAACAACAATTACTAACAATGATAATTCTTAGATATATGAATGAAGACAAAAGTGACCTAATTAGATACACGAAGAACAAAAATAAAAAAGGTTTTCTCTGTCCCTAATCAATATTTAGAAACAAACTTTTAAGAAGATTTGAGGTTCCATGTATATCAGTGTTTGTATATATATAAATATATAGGGCAATCGTAGAGAGAGAAAGTTAGATGCAGATGCAAGTAGATAAATGGAGGGATTGCACATATGTTACATACAGAGAGGGTTTCGTCACACAAATCTGAACTCTGAAGTCTGATCACTGGACGGATTACGAATTGGAAGGGAATGAAAAGATAATTCTGCTAATGTAACGGAAATTACAGTAGTAGTGTATAAGAGTGAGGATAAGTCGGTTTAATTTGAGCTTTGAACCTGAACAATGTGCTTGGATACAGAGAAAGTAAAAGGAAATGGAAGAGAAAGGAAAGAAAGAATGAAAAACTTTGATAAAAGGGACTGGTTTAATGAGTTTGTCCCCAATTTACGTTAATCGGGTGTATTTAATTGAAATTTTAAAAGATTTTGACTTATTTTTTAAAATTTGTGAATTTTGTTAAATTCATGAATTATTTTAAAGAGCTTTTAAATATATTTTATATTTATAAAATTATTCTTCTCACTTCAGGTTGAATAAACTTGTATTTTACTTTCACCAAAAATTTTCAATTCCTTTTTACTCATTCCTCTATTTTCTTAAAATCTAAATAAGACTTTATTCCCTATCTATCTTATTCTAAACCCATGACTGCATTAATTCACAATGGATTGGGTTTTTTTGCCCTTTTTATTCGATTTTCATCTTCTGTCTAAAAAAATTCATAAAATGGGAGAAAAAAATTGTGGGGGAGACATCTCTATAGTTTCGGAAGAATATGACTACTTGAATAATTAAAACTTTAAAAGTAGCAATATTTAAATCAAATAAAAGGATTTAATAAAGTGAATGAATAAGATGGATTTAAATAAATATAAACGAAGAGAAAATAATACATAAGTTTTGAGAAAATACGATGTTTTAGATAGAGAGAATAGAGTGGAAGGGTTTAATAGATTATAGAGATAAGAAGAAATAATACTTAAGGTTTGAAGAAAGATGGAAAATAAATCCATGTGAAATCTTTCACTTGAAGAGAAGATTTATTGGTGGATTTGTTATTCATAAAAACACAGTCAAATCTATCAAAATCTATCAACTTATAAATTCTTAAAAGTTTATTGAATTTTAAATACTATAAGATTTTAAAATACTATTTTTAATCATAATTGAATACCACAAAATTTTAAAAGGCTTTTTAAAATCCTAATTGAATACCATAAGATTTAAAGATTTCTAAAATCTGAATTGAATATCCATGGACTTTCAAAATCCAAAAAAATCCTATAGAATCTAAATTGAATACACCCCCCTAAATGCATATTTTTTTGATAATCATTTCACTAACTTCGAGGTTCAACATGTTTTAAGTAACAACAAATTCACCCATCTTTAAAATTCAATCATTCTCTTTAAATAATCTTTTTTGTCTAAACTTCTTTCGCTCGATAAGTTAAGGAATTATCAAAACAAGGAAAGGTCTCTAATTATGCATTATAAATGAGGTCAAACTCAAAAAAGTCCTAAATTGTTTTCTTAAATTCATATTTCATCCATCTAATTATTGGATTAAAGAGCTGGGGTGCTCCGAAGCGGTCAAAGCAGTTGATTTTAAATTACAAGAGGTAGAGTTCGAGCCCTCCTCGTTAACACAATAATAATTGTTGTTAGATTTGAATACGATTGACCCATAGTCAAGTCTAGTTGAAAGGAGAAAAATTAATTAGTGTACCTTATTGCCCTCGGTCTACGCATCTTATAATTTTCTTAAGACGGTTTTAATTACTAATTTTTTATAGATGGGTTTTAAAGCTTTATGTTTTTTTTTAAATGGAGATTCATTATAATATTACTTTAATTCATGTTATTATTTTTATAAAAGAAGAAAATTAAATTTTTATATGAGATTTAAAGGATAAAAATCAGTTTCAAAGTTATATCTTAAAATTACTAGTTTATTTGAATGTTAAAACACACCATAGGTGATTCCTAATTTTTCAATTAAATTAATGTTTCAATTTTATCTTAGGTGCATGCATGTAGTAATGTAAATAGTTAAATCAAAATAATTGGTGGTGGATTCCTTGTTATCTCAATATTTTATTAATCTATTATGTTCTTAATAACTAGTTATTCTTTAATTTAAATTTTAATCTTAAAAGAATTTATTTTTTTCCAAAATTTAAGATTAGTTTTGATTTGGCAATCTTAACTTTTTACTATTTTCTTCAAGATCTTTGACCTCTTATTTCTACTTTACTACGCTTAACTCTCTTAAGAATTTTACGGATAAGAGTTTTTGTCAATAATCTTGATTTTTTTTTGATTTTTCTTAATATATATTTACCGAATTTCTTTAAGGGCCAGAGCTACTTTTCCTTGCCATAGTGTCACGGGGCATCCTTTGATGGCAAAAGGAGGCCGCGTGAGCGACCGTGCTAACCGATAGCCCGGTCGAGTTCAATCGAATCTTAATTACAATTAACGAACAACATGCAACAACAGTAATTTGAAAAGAGCTTGAGCATAAATTGAAATCACTTCATTGCATTAAACTTGATTACATGAAAAGCTATTACAGTATGAAAGAAAGTAAGAGCTTGAAACAGAGTGCTAGACAACGTGCACTGGTAGGCAATTCGGGTGTGAGGCAGATAGTCTTATCCCCACATATAATCACTTAATGAAAATACCAAAGTAGTAGCAGTGCACGTTGGCTCACACAAGTTACAAGAACATGATTACAACGGAAAGGAAAATGCGATTACAAAGGAAATTCCTAGATCTATTTACATGGAAACAATATTTACATATGAGAATACAATTCTCCAAAAAGCTAGCCTAAGCACAAGTCTAAAACTAGATGATGCTTGACGACCTGGTTGTGCTGGTGCTGGATCTTTTGTTGGGCCGTGCTGCGCTCGGGCGCGTGCACGGTGTTGGTGCAGTGTAGTCAGTCACGAGTGCTGTTGGGAGGCAACCCGTGACATCCTCCCCCACTAGAGCTGTTGACGCCCTCGTCGACTGGTTGAGGTATGCTGTGTGTAGACACCCCGATCCGTGACCCCCGCAAGAACCCTAACGACCTACGAGACTACTATTTTTGGAGTCCAAGACACACCCGAGCACCCGAAACTACCCCGGGGGGGTTTGTTGCGCGACAAACCTTTTTTTATGAAGGATTGTCGCACGACATATCATATTGTCGCGCGACAATCATTGGAATGTCGCGCGACAATCCCTCTCTGCACCCGACCAACCACTTTCTGACACATCACAGTGTCAGGACCCATCACTTCAGCCGTTTGTCGCACGACATACAGGAATGTCGCGCGACAAACAGATATGTCGCGCGACACTTGCCTTTTTTGGGGAAATGTCGCGCGACAATCTTCCCCGAGCAGTATAAATAGGCCAACACCCCCAAGGGTTCAGGGGGCAGCAACTTGGATCTGGAAAATCCGGAGCTTTAGTCTGATTTTGTTATCAAGCATTTTATATTATCATCTTATCTCTGAAGAATTATCGGATCTATTCCCGACACTCGACGTGTCTCGTCTCTAGAATCGAATTCTCAGAAATATCTGAAGAAGGAGAAGATTGTTATCGCCGGAGATCTCTCTACCGTGTTATATTCTCTTTCTTATTATTATTATTCTCGTCGGGAAGGTAAATAAAGTTTCTTCTGGTAATTAAACAGGTCTATCTGTGTACTTGTTTTATTTCTGTTGTTTTGTCCACATTTTATTTGAATAAACTTATTGCCAAGTTATAAATAGTCTACCATTTTCAAAATAAAAGACCCTGATAAAACTATTTTCAAAACCAGAAGAGTAAGTACGTTATCGTCCAGATAAAATTCTGTTTTCAAAACCCGGACTGATAAGACTTATCTAGGAATTAAAAATCAACATATCCTGTCTTCTCTATAGACTGCGATGTGTCTGATAATTCTCCTCTCAAGAGTCATGATTCCATATTAAATCAGTCCCGACATAGATCCGAACTTTTACAAAAGTAAACGCAACACGAGAAAACCGTCATTATCTGAGGAAATAATACGGGATACTCTTTCAAAAATAGAAGATTTTTGTCATTTGTATTTACATCTTTCAATAATAAAACATCGGATCTCGGAACACAAAGGTTTTCATCCCTTTCCCGTCTTCCCCCAGAAATTAGGGTTTTCATTTGAAAAGTAGTAGACTGTCAGTAAAAGCATCCAAGTTTTTCAACATAAAAATAAACATATAAGTCCACTAGAGACCGAAAGGGCGGAATGGGTGCTTAACACCTTCCCAAATCGTAATATAGTTCCCGAACCTTATAGAATCCTGGTTTCGCAGACAAACGTGTAAAGAAAGGCTTATCTGTAGCCTTTCCCCTTACACACCCCCTTTTTGTCCGTTTTCTCGTAAAACGTACTGGCGACTCTGAACAAACCCCTTTGCATCTAGAATAGACGTAGGGACACCCGATAAGAATCATCAAACAAACTCCAAGTAAATGGAGCGACGGAATCCCTTCCGACGCTTCAGACGCCCAACGAACGGGGACGAGACCCGGGGGTCGCATTTGCGGATTCTCACAGTGGCGACTCTGCTGGGGACGCTAGAGAACTAGACTCTTATATGTGGACTTTTGTTTATTTGAATACTTGCTTTTTTCTGCTTTCCCTACTTATGTTAATTGATTGAGAAGAAACATTTTTTCAGAAAAAGGGAATTTTTCAAAAATACGTAATCAAGATAATGATATTTGTAAACCCAACCTTTTTCACACGCACTATCACAAATCATGCATTGGTTCTACGAGTGTGAATTTACCCCAAACCCTCGGAAGTATTATAAGTGAGTAGGGAGTTGGCTTGCTTGGGCCAACATAAACCGAAAGCATTTACTTCCACTCTCCTTGGCCAAGTACGCCCCCGAGGTATATCGAGTGACGAGAACACTCACGTACCCGGGAAGTATATCAAAAGGCTCTTGCACGTACCCGCCCCTGGGGTATATCGCAAGGTCTTGCCAAAAAGGAGGGAGCCTGAAGCCTTAACCGTTCGTACACCTGCGCTGCATATAAGATCGAGTCAAGTTAAAACACTTGTCAAACAGTCGTAGGGGATGTACCACCTTACGGCTTACTTTTGGACGCCCTTTTAAATCCGAGGCTCTTCTCGGCAGTTTTAGTGGTTCTTTTGGCAAAAATCGAGTCGCATCACAGTCTTCCTTCATCTTCGCCACGTGGTTTCGTCTACAGTCGTGAAGCAACAAACAGACTGGAAGGTTGGGCCGGCCGTGATCACACCGGAAGACTAATAAGACCAAGCACACCTGAAATGGCCGATGAACGTGAGAATCGAGAGACAGATCAGAGCCTAGCCGAGGCATCATCAGCTCAGCCAACCCTAGCCGAAATGCACCGTTTACTCATGACCGTCAGCAGGGATCTGGCAAACCTCACGAACGAGCAACAGGGTACCCGGATCCGAATAGAAGAATTATCAGCCGAACGAACTGCACCACCGGGGTTTGATCGACTACCACCGAATCGAGATCCGAACCAAGGACAGTCTTCACAAGTACTCCCCCCAGTTCAAGGAACAAATCCACCCCAAACGGGCCCTATCGTAGTTGGTCCTGTTCAAACCGACCCCAACAATCAGAACCAATGGGCCCCGAATTCAGGCCCCACTTACCAACAGCAGGAGCCACCCATAGTCTGGTCGCAACCCCAAGTACAACCCGGTTTTGACCCCCAATACCAACCATGGCCACAAGTTCCCGCAAAACCCATTCCACTACCGGCCCCAGCAGCCCTCCCTAATGAATACCCAGACATCAACCGACTTCGGGCAGTATATGCAGAATCGGTAATAGCACGGGAACAGCCCGACGAGGTGTCAAGAGAGAGTGAGGAAATGAAGAAGCTGAAAGAGCAGATGAGGGTCCTACAGAAGGGGGTGTCCCTAATAAAAGGTGCAGACGAGATCACGGATATGAATGCCTTCTCCCTCTACCCAGAAGCGAGATTACCCCAGGGATTCAAACTCCCTTCCATCACCAAGTTCACTGGAACCACGCCCCCTAAAACTCACATACAGTCCTACATTAGATCCATGCAAGTGTCCGGTTGTGGAGAGCCAGAATTAGCACAAGCCTTTCACATGACTCTCACGGGAGCCGCCCTGAGATGGTTCTTTGGTCTAGAAAGGCATCACACGCAGACTTGGGGAGATATCGTCAAAGAATTTATGACCAAATATGGGTCCAACGAGGATTTGGAAATTACCCGTAAACACCTGGAAATGGCCAAACAGGGCGAAAAAGAAAGCTTCAGCGACTTTGTCACCCGCTGGAGGGAGATGGCCTCCCAAATGTCCAAACGACCCGATGAAGAAGAACAGCTGGAAATCATTCAGAAGAATTTCACTCCAGCCGTACTGAGTTGCATGGGAAAGCATGTATTCCCACACTTCAGGGCCCTGTTGAGTATGGGGTCACAAGTAGAGGAAGAATTGGCCAAGAAAGTTGAAATCGATACCAAGAAAGCCGCATACACCGGGAGAAAGACAGCCACTACAGCCGTGAATCAAATAAGCTCATACCCCTATCAACAGAACCCCTTTCAACAACCACAACAGCCACCTCCGATGAGTTGGCCCGCACAAGGAGGCCCTTCGAACACCGAGGACAAGAAAAGGAGAAACTTCTGCACCCTCCCCACTACACTTGTAAAAAGTCTGGAGCTGCTCCAAAAGGCCGGACTAATCACTCCACTCAACCCGCGCCCCCCACCAAACCCTATTCCAAATACCTGGAGAATGAATGAGAATTGTGCATATCATCAAGCTGCAGGACACGACACGGAGTGTTGTTTGGCCCTTCGTCATCGTATTCAAGACCTCATTGAAGCCGGAACCATCCCCGCACCCGGCGGGCCCAATGTTACTAACAATCCACTTCCTAACCATGCTCCACCTGCAGGGATTAATGCCTTGACCACTGATGAAGAAGGCTACGATCCCATGGGGCTCATTCGAGATGACCCAACCTACAGGGCACCCGATTGTACTGCCAGCAAAGGCTCAAGTTACCCCAGGCCTCAATCCAATAATCGACCAATGGATGGCCAAAATGAACTTCCTACCCGGGCAGGGTTTAGGAAAAATAAATCAGGGGATCTCACAACCACTCACAATCAAAACCAATCCCGGAAAGTCTGGGATAGGATGGACCCAGAATAAGAAGAAACAATCATGGAAATCCCAAAACCCCCCCAGGGAGACAATCTGTATGACAGAAACCTCCCCCGGGACTTTCAGTTGGTCGACAGAGCCAGAATCGTCAGAAACTTCAGAGGAATCAAACCCGGCATCCCTTTGGATCCAACAAATCACCCGTTCAGGAAGGGTATACCAACCATCACCGGATGCTGAGAAAACACCGCCACCTAAGGAAATAGGAGAAGATAGAGTGCTTGAGCAGTTGAAGAAAACCCAGGCACACATCACCATTTGGGGCCTCTTGGTTGCCTCCAAACCTCACAGGACCGCCTTTCATTAAACTCCTAGATGAGGCTGTCATATCGCCAGACTCCACGCCCGAACAGCTGCCAAACATGATCGGGTCACTCACAGTCCAAAGAAGTCTATCATTTTCAGATGAAGACTTGTCTCCATTGGGGAGAAAACACAGCCTGGCTCTCCACATCACCGTCCGAACCCGAGGGAAGATCTTGCCACAAGTCCTCATCGACAATGGGTCGACCATAAATGTTTGCCCCCTGAAGACTGCCAGATGCTTGGGTATCTTGGATTCAGAACTTTCTCCATCCGCCGTGACTGTCAGGGCCTACGACAATACCAGAAGGGCCGTTCTGGGTTCTCTAAAGCTAGATCTCAAGGTCGGTCCCGGAAATTTTCCGGCCGATTTCCAAATCATAGACATTCCCTCCAGTTTCAACCTCCTGCTGGGAAGAGCGTGGCTACACGACATAGGAGCACTCCCCTCCTCCTTGCACCAAAAGATCAAGATACCGTTTGAAGGGAACATAATTACCATCCAAGGAGATCCTGAAAGGACCTTGGTAGATGTGGAGTTACCTGTTTTGGGAATCGGGAGCCAGAGCATACAGTTAGGAGGCTTTTCTTATGAGCCTCAAGTACAAACTCTCAGCACTCAGATAATCGAATATCTTCCCCCAGACAATATCCCCAGTCTCAGCACCAAGATTACAAATATGCTAAGAATGATGAAATACTTACCTGGAGCCGGCCTAGGAATGGGACAATCAGGACTACTTCAAGCCTTGGAACCGGTAACGAGGTACGAAAGGGAAGGTTTGGGATACCAACACACTGAAGAAGACGATCAGCAAAAAAGGGGCCGAGGGCATCAGTATCCGAGTTTCAGCTCTTTGAACGGGTTTTTTGTCAAAGAAGGAGAGGACTTCCCCTTTTGCGGTTTTCAGGAACCTTGGAGAAACAGCGACGGAGAGAACCTGCCGGGATGGAAAATCTTCTATGAAGAGGACTTATATGTCAAAAAAAGCATTGAACACAGTTTCTCCACCAAATTAACGATCGGGTTGAAAGAAGGAAACGAAGACAAGACATACAAGGAGGGAGAAATAATCGGAGATCTTTTCGACATCATGGTTCTAGGGGATGACGAGCCAAGGGATGACCCCGTACACCTGATATACGCTGATCCAGACTACCAAAGGGAAAAGGAAAAGAGTGAAATTGTAAGGGTGAGAGGTGAGAGTGAAAGTAAGGCTAGGAAAGAGCCACTCCTAGATTTACTCTTTAAACTTGTACCTGTAAACACTATTATCAATGAAGAAAACTCTGTGTTGCGTTATCCTGTTATTTGTAATTCTGTAATTGCTTATATGGAATTGGAAAGATTGAACGAACACCCTGAACGGAAGGAGCAGCGTATACAAAGCGAGGAAGGAGACACTCTTGTGATTAACCTCGGAACAGAGGAGGAAAGAAGAGAGGTCCGCATTGGGGCAAGCCTAAGTAAGACAGAAAGAGAAGAATTCACACAAACTCTGAAAGAGTATGTGGATGTCTTCGCCTGGTCTTATGCGGATATGCCAGGTTTGAACAGCCAGATAGTCATGCACGAGATACACACCAAGCCAGAATTTAGGCCCGTCAAACAGAAGCTGAGGAAACTTACGCCAGAATGGTCCTTAAAAGTGAAAGAAGAGGTGATGAAACAATTAAGTGTGGGTTTCTTGCGGGTAATCGAATACCCTTCGTGGTTAGCCAACATCGTGCCTGTTCCAAAAGCTAATGGGAAAGTCCGCATGTGTGTGGATTACCGGGATCTCAATAAAGCTTGTCCAAAAGACGATTTTCCCTTGCCCAACATCGATTTGATAGTAGATAATACTGCCAACCACGCCCTGAAGTCATTTGTGGATGGTTTTGCCGGATATAACCAGATCAAAATGCACCCGGATCACCAGGAGAAAACGGCATTCATCACACCATGGGGAACATACTGCTACACCGTTATGCCATTTGGGCTGAAGAACGCCGGGGCAACCTACCAGAGAGCAGCCACCGCTATTTTCCACGACATGATCCACAAAGAAGTAGAGGTGTATGTAGACGACATGATAATCAAATCAAAGGAGAGGGAAGGTCACATACCAGCCCTGCGAACTTTCTTCGACCGGCTCCGCCAGTATCAGATGAGACTCAATCCGCAGAAATGTGTGTTCGGGGTGACCAAGGGAAAACTCCTAGGTTATGTTGTCAGTAAGAGAGGGATCGAGGTAGACCCCGCCAAGGTTCAAGCTATCCAAGAAATGCCTAAACCTCGTACTGAGAAAGAAGTCCGGGGATTTTTGGGTAATCTGCAGTACATCAGTAGGTTCATCTCTCAGCTCACTCAGACTTGCGAACCCATCTTCAAACTCCTGAGGAAATCTTCACCGGGAGAGTGGAACGATCAGTGCCAGGAAGCTTTTGATAGGATCAAAGAATATCTCTCCAACCCCCCAGTATTAGCCCCACCACAAACCGGACTACCTTTAATTTTATACCTAACCGTCACTGATTCAGCCGCAGGAGCAATGCTAGCCCAGCACCTGACTAATACCCGGAAAGAGCAGGCTATCTATTTCCTCAGCAAGAAACTGTCCCCGTTTGAAATGAACTACACACCATTGGAGAAATCATGCACCGCTCTCATCTGGGTAACACAGAAACTACGGCACTACATGCTAATTTTCTCAGTCATCTTGGCATCACGGATTGATCCGTTGAAATACCTCTTCGAGAAACCGGCTCTCTCGAACCGAATGGCAAAATGGCTATTTCTACTCTTCGAATTTGACATCACCTACATGACCCAGAAGGCAGTTAAAGGCAAGATCATAGCTGATTACCTGGCCCGCAATCCAATATTGGGAGATGTGCTAGAAGAAGCCGAGTTCCCAGACGAAACCATCATGAATGTTGAGATCGATGAAGACTGGAAATTATACTTTGACGGGGCCACCAATCGGAATGGAAACGGGATAGGTATCCTGTTAGTCTCTCCAGACCAAACTTACTCCTCGGTATCATATCGCCTGGACTTCTTCTGCACCAACAACATGGCTGAATATGAAGCCTGCATACTCGGGTTAGAGATCGCTCTTCAAAGGGGTATAAAGAGGATACAGGTATACGGAGATTCAGCACTAGTGGTCCACCAGGTTCTGAAAGAATGGAAGATCAGAGATGAGAAATTAGTCCCTTACCTCGCCCGACTGGAGGATATCGTGGGAAAGTTCAAGCATACGGAATTTTACTATCTCCCTAGGTCTCAGAACAGTTTTGCCGACGCACTGGCAACCCTGGCATCTATGATCGATATCCCGGAAGGAATGGAAGAAATAACTCTTACGGTGCAAAAGAAATCAGAACCAGCACACTGCACGGCCTTGGTGGTAGAGAATGAAGGGGAAGGGGATTCAACCACTTGGTTTTACGATATCTGGAACCTGCTGAAGAACCATCAGTATCCTGAGAAAACAGACAAGAAAACACGGGTCACGCTCAGAAGATTAGCATCAGGGTTCATACTTTGTGCCGGAAGATTGTATAAAAGAAACTACGACGGGACTCATCTTCAATGCCTCACCGAAGAAGAATCAGTCAGAGTAATGGATCAGATACATGGGGGCGATTGCGGACCTCATATGAGCGGACATACACTTGCCCGCAAAATCATCAGACAAGGTTATTTTTGGTCTACTCTGCAAACCGACTGCGCTAATCACGTACGCCGTTGTCACAAGTGCCAAATTTATGCTAAATCCCAGAAGCTTCCTCCAAAAGAGTTGTACACCATGACTGCTCCCTGGCCTTTCGCAACTTAGGGAATCGACGTCATAGGGAAAATCTTGCCCAAAGCCAGCAACGGCCATGAATTCATACTAGTAGCCATCGACTACTTCACCAAATGGGTGGAAGCCGAGTCTTACCAGACCCTGGATGCCAGGAAAGTTGCCCGATTCATCAAAAGGAACATTGTCTGCCGATATGGGGTCCCACACGAGATCATCTCAGATAACGGCACCCACTTCGAAGGAGAAGCTAATACCATCATGGAAGAATACGGTATTACCAGACACAGGTCTTTGCCATACAGGCCACAAACTAATGGGGCAGTTGAAGCCGCCAACAAAAATCTGAAGAATATCCTAAGCAAAATGACCGACACCTGTCGAGACTGACCAGAGAAGTTACCTTATGCATTATGGGGATATCGCACCACCGAGAGGGTCTCCACAGGGGCAACCCCGTTCTCTCTTACATACGGGATGGAAGCAGTCCTCCCTGTTGAGTTAGAAGTCCCCTCCCTCAGGGTAATACTAGAAAATCAAGTCAATGAACTGGAATGGGTCCAGGCGCGTTATAACGAGCTAGCCCTACTAGATGAAAAGAGATTGAAAGCTGCATACCACCATCAGGGGTATCAGAAGAGAATCGCTCGAGCATTTAACCAGAAAGTAAGGACTCGGGGTATCAACGAGAACGATATTGTATTGAAAGAAATTCGAGAACCGGCCAGAGATCCGAGGGGTAAGTTCGGGCAGAAGTGGACAGGACCGTACATCGTCAAAGAAATCGATACAGGAGGTGCCGCTATACTCACTTATTTGGATGGGCAGTTACTACATTCACCAGTCAACATGGATCGACTGAAGAAGTATTATCAATATGTGGGACATATAATAAGAACTACGTAAACCTGAGCCCCAACTCAAAACTTTTTGTTCTTTGTAAAAATCAAAAAGGGGAACGTAGGCAACCTGAGAAGTGACTTCAGGCCCGGTTTAAACTTTGTAACTAAATTTATTTTCCGCAAGCAGTCCCTCATATATTATTAAAAGGTGGTTCAGAACACCGAAGGTTACAAAGGAGACATAACAAAATACGAAAGAAACTAATCCCTAGGGGTTGGCCACACTGGGTCCTCAGTAGCCAAGTTGATCCGAGCTTCGTCCAAGATCTGATATGCAAAGACAATATTATCATCAGTAGCCTCCGTATCCATGAACCGGAACCACTCCATTTGAAAGGGGTCGTCGATCAGTTCTCCTTCCAAAGATTGTCAGCAAGAGCGGATGATATCAGCCCGGAGGGGCCGGGTAATACCAAAACAGGCATAGTTGAACTGACGAGTCAGTCGAGCACGCCACATCCTCTCTACCGATAAAGAAACATGTGGGGTCACAAATTTAGAATAAGAAGAAAAGTTATTCAGACTAAGGGGAACCTCCTGAGGAATGTTAAACTGCCGAAGAAGACGCCCAGGGAGATAAAAGGAAGTAAACCAGAGCCCGCGGAGCCGAACATAGTTCTGACCCCCAGTGCTAAGTACCATCGCCCTCAGCTTCCACCAAGGAATGTTCCACCGGATAGCCCGAAAGTTCTCCGAAAACCACACCGTCCAATCAGAGGAAGACATGGTCAAAGCACCAAAGAGAGGCCGATGGAAGAAATGAGTCGGATTGTCGAGCCGAACTCCGTTGAAACCCACCGATCGAAAGCGCTCTAGCAGCCACATGTATAGCAGACGCGGACTCCCCTAGAAGAAGGGCGAGGCCCCCCGTTGAACATCATCAAGACCATTCAGGGTCTCTGCAAGAATGATCGGCACTATAGACTCCCCATTTCTAGCCTGGTAAATCAGACTCAGGATAGTCGGATCAACACGGGAAGAACCCGTCACCAGCAAGCATATCAGAAACCAGGCAAATCAGGGCCGCTGCAGTACGCCCCACGCCATAAGAGGCCCTATCTTCATAACGATGAAAAAACCTCACCATTTTGTGAAGGTCAAGAAGACCGTCGGCAATGAAACCATCACAGGCCGCCTGGGGAACGGCTAACAGAGCAATTAGCATGTCGCGGGGACCAATTTCTTCCATGGGAACTGCCATCGGGAGACGAACGTCAGAACGTAACAGCCAGGAGAACTCCTCATAGGTCGGGCAGAGCTCATCTAGTCCAAAGCGGAAGAGATGGTCCGCAAGACTCCAGAAATACAAAGCACCTAACAGAAAGGAAAAATCGACGGGACGATGGCACCAACCTGCTAAAGGACTGAAGGCACCAAAGTTCAGACCATTTTCGAAAGATATCAAAGCATATCGAGCATTGACATAAGAAAAATCAGATTTTGTGCGATAAGAAGACATTTTTTTGGAAGGTGTGGGGATGAAGGAAGGAAGATGGATGTATTTATAGCAAAAAAGAGGGACCTGTACCTGTTTGTCGCGCGACAAACCCATATCCAGGAGGGATTGTCGCGCGACAAACCCCTTTGGGGTCACCCTAATTTGGTTTTTTCTTACACATAGCAGTCATTTTTGCCAAAAGAATCATTTTTTTAGATGCTTTCTTGTTCTCACTTTGCTCTTTGTTTACAGGAAAAATATCACTACACTACAAGGTATGGCTTCTAAATCACTGACTCTTATATATATATATATATATATATATCTTTCACACACAGAGAATAAAAGTATAATCAAAACACAGATAAAGATATTTTATAAATCCTATAAAAGAACAGTTTTTTAAAAATATCTGTCTAAACATGTCTAAAATAAATGCATATCTGTCCAAAACTAACACTAAATGCAGAAAGGGAAAACTAATCTACTCGGGCGCGTTTTGACACGCTCCCACTATCGCCCGAGCCCTCCTCGGGAGTAAGATCAACAACTGGGACGCCGGGAACAGGAGGAACTGCCGCCTGAGAAGGCCCCGTAGACTGGACCGGTGCCGTAGGACGGATCACCGACGATCGGGAACGCCTAGAAGTCCGACTGCTACTCCGCCTAGACTCCGACCGAACATGAGAGGAGGTCAGGGGGTCGTCCGGCCGTAAGGAGGTGTCGATAGCCCTCTGATAATCACGCATGTAGGCCGGAGGGTCTCGACCGACGTACTGGAGCAGGTTCCAGCTGTAAAGGTACTGGGCGTGCCAAGCCCGTAGGCCTGCCACCCGTACACTCACCCGCTGTAAAAAGACATAAGATAAAAGAATCAGCACAATCAAAATAGATAGATATGGATGTAAAGGTATCAAGAGAAGTTGAAAAAAGTACCTCGTCATCAGGGCGACCACCCAGATAGTCAAAAGTATCCTCAGGAAGGGGATACTCCGGGACGGGATATCGACGTAATCCAGTGCCAACGTAAGAGATGTCCCTGGGGAGTGGGGGTAGATCTACCCACGGAATAGACGTCCCCGCCGGAACACCAGCAGAAGTGGACCCGCCCTCCTTGCGGATCGGGAACAAGGGAGGCCGGGATGAAGAACCCCCGAAACCTGGAGATCGGGCAGGAGGACCCATGACAGTCGCCGGAAGAGGAGTCAACGTGGCGTAGGTACGGACCCCCGGAGGATCCACTATGGCCGTCGCCCTCAAAGGAGGTACCCCACTAGAAGGAGTAGCCACCGCAGCTGGAGGAGTCCGCCCGAACTGCTCATAGTCTGCCCCAAGGTCCGCAGGCTCCCAGGACCTCTCAGACAATCCCGCTCTTCCCTCAGCAGCCTCAGCAGCAGCAAAAAGAACCCCCGGAGACACAGAAGGGCCGGTGGGAAACTCGAAACCCTCAGCACGCTGCTCCCTCGCAGGTGTCGCCTGAGGTGACGGCTCCGGAACAGCTGTCGCATCACCTCCCTCACCCTCTGGCTGATCACCGCCCTCGGCCGCAGCAGGAACATCCCTCTCTCCCTCAGGATCCTCGTCCTCAGAATCCGGAATGTTGTCCCTCTGATCGGGGACAGGTGGCAAGTGACCCGGAACCGCCCTAGCTAAATGGGTCTGTCCCCGTATGTAGTTGGGATCACCTCCCAATGCCCGGTACCTCTCATAGAAGACCCGTCCCCGAGTCCCCTTCGGCTCCCTCATCAGATAACGGGCAGCAAAAACGGGGTAGTCTCCCTCCTCGACGAACGTCTGAAAGCCGAGTCCGTCGACCAAGGCCTGCACCGTCACCGGATCGATCTCGCCCGTCCGCCTCATCAGAACCGGAGGGAATAATGGAACACGAGGCCACTGGGACGGCGTGTGCTGGCGAATGACCCTCTCGCCCAAGTAGAAGAGAAGGCCATACTCATCCCGGATAAGCCGCCTAGTCCTCGAGGCGGTCAGGGCGCGGCCATATCCATAATGGGGACTCAGATCACCCCAAGGAGCCCACTCAACCTGAAAAGAAAACAAGTTTTTTATTTCCAATAATTTATATATTCTATCTAACTATCAAAGAGCAAGAGAACTAAAATATTTACCTGCTCCTCTAACAGGTCGTGAACGGCAGCAGCTCCGGTCTCCCGAGTCCGGTATACATAGGGAGCCCGGTAGTTCCCCGCAATGAATCGGCGGAGAAAAGGAAACTGGTCCTCGTTCTCAACGAGGAGATCCACCTGGGCGCGACCCAGGCGGGTATAAGCAACAAACCAGCTCTGAAAAGGAAAGATAAAAGAAATTCAGCAATGATCAACAGGTAATATGTAAAGAACTGAAGCAAGGACAAAAGGACTAAAGTATGTACCTCCCACAACAGAGAAAAGCCCTTGAGGTTCAGGGCTAAATGACGAGAGACCTGGTCCATGGCATCATAGAGGACTGCAAGAATGAAGCCTCCCCAGTCATAGTCAAACATGAGGCTGAAGTCCCGAAGATAGGGCAACCACCAAAGGTGAGCCGTGTCCCCACCACGTGCCTCGAATAAATCATGGAGTGTCAACAGAAGAAAGACGCGGGCATACTGGCGCGCCTCCTGACGGGTCATAGGAACCCCTGAAGCAACTAACCGAGCTCTCTCTGTGGCTAGCCGCGTAACCAAGACACCCCGAGGAATCGTATCGCCGAAACTCCGCCGCTCCGGGAACCATCCAAGCGCACTAACAATACCCTCTGCCGTCAGACGCAAAGGGACATCGATCTGAATAGGGACCCCCCTGAAGGAATCCCGGTCAGAGCAAAAAGATCGAGGGGTGTCATCGTCATCTCACCCCAGTTCCAATGGAAGGTATGAGTAGTATCCCACCAATGGCAAGCCAGGGCCGACACCAAAACTGCCGCCCTAGAAACCCGCTCCGGGAGGGCGTCGAAGAGGGAGCCAAAAGGAGTCGCAAGAATCAACTCCTGGACAGGGGCCGGTGCCCGTCGCCACTCCGAAGATATAGTGTTGGGAGAACCCCAACCCCGGCCAACCCACTGCAGACAAGAGAACGAATAGGGGGTTATAGGGGTAAATTATGTAATTTTCCAAACCTGAGGGTACTTTGGTGTAACTATGAGAGTTATAGGGCTATAGGGATAAATTATGTAATTTTCCAAAACCTGAGGGTACTTTGGTGTGATTATGAGAGTTATAGGGCTATAGGGGTAAATTATGTAATTTTCCAAAACCTGAGGGTACTTTGGTGTAATTATGAGAGTTATAGGGCTATAGGGGTAAATTATGTAATTTTCCAAAACCTGAGGGTACTTTGGTGTAATTATGATGGTTATAGGGCTATAGGGGTAAAGTATGTAATTTTCCAAACCTGAGGGTACTTTGGTGTAATTATGATAGTTATAGGGCTATAGGGGTAAATTATGTAATTTTCCAAACCTGAGGGTACTTTGGTGTAATTATGAGAGTTATAGGGCTATAGGGGTAAATTATGTAATTTTCCAAACCTGAGGGTACTTTGGTGTGATTATGAGAGTTATAGGGCTATAGGGGTAAATTATGTAAATTTTCCAAACCTGAGGGTACTTTGGTGTAATTATGAGAGATATAGGGTTATAGGGGTAGATTATGTATTTTTCCTAAAAACTAAGAGGTATCACAGGTAAAAGTATGTGTTCGCTAAAATCGGGTGTTATTCCTAGACAGACATGCATACTAACATTATCTAAAACGAATACAGGAAACGACAAGAAGCAGAACAGATAAATGCACGAAAGAAGACATACCAGAGATCGACGACGAATCTCGTGAGAGACAGGCTCCATCAAAAGCCACGGAACATCCGGGACCGGAGCAGCTCGGATAGCATCCCGATAGACCACCGCCCGACCCGGTCTATCCCATCCTCATCATACCAGTCCAAGTCCGCCCAGTCGTCGTGATGAGGGCTGCAGCGGAGAACGCCCTGAGCATCAGTAAAGGTGACCTCCTCCTGGTCACCCTCCAATCGATCGAGATGAGCAGGGTCCATCGGTATAGGTAGAATATATGTGAAAAGGTCGCAAAAGTCAAAAACACGGCAGAGCTTCCGCGCTTGGGAGAGAAGAAAAGAAGAGAGAAGGAGAGCTAGAGAGAGAAAGAGAAAGGAGAGAATGAGGTGGAATGAGCTCAGCAGGAGGCTTATATAGTGGGTCAGTTTGTCGCGCGACAAATGGCCACATTGTCGCGCGACAAAGGGCTCCCCACCGAAGTGTCGCGCGACAATCTCCCATCCCCCCTGATTTTTTGACCTTTTTCTCATTTTTACCTCCTGCAGGAGGACTTCCGAGGGGCAGTTTTCGAAAGGATTGCTAAAACCGCACACCCATGATAAAGATTTCAACGAGCAAACTTCCAAATCATCTCCCCGAAAAATGCGAGAGCGGAATGCCACAATTAAAAGTAGTCTCTGATCTCACAGAAGGACCGAGACCATCAATTAAGAAAAAGCAGAATAGCGAGATAAGACGGGAATAAAAAAAATTGAAAGAGTAGAAAAGAGGAGAAACCCGCATGAGCGCCCAAAGCAAGCAAGAGAAACAGAAATGTAGAGTGACAGGGAGAGCCACACCAAAAGTGATAGCTAGGCCAAAAAACGGCTCAGGGCTTCGTTTTAGGGTGAGTAAGGCTCCTGATCACGACAAAGGGATGAAAAGACTCCTGGTCAAAAACAGAGAGGGCCAGGAAAAGTCTTTCCCAAAAGAGGGAAAAATAAGGGCATCGAAAAACAGAAAACGATGTTGGGCCCACCAAAAAGAGAAACTGAGAAAAGAACAGAGATCAGAGATTGGACTTTTAGACAAATTTTCTTTTCAGCACGATACAGAAGAGATGGTTTGGAAAATCCTCGAATCATCACGCTGCGGAAAGCAAAAGAAAATCGAAAACTGCCTTCTGAGAAAAGTACCCTCACTCGAGGAAAACATGAGAACAAAATTCAAGAAAGATATAAGAAAGCAGACATTCGGATAAGATTAGACCTCGAGGAGCTCTTTTCACCCTCACAAAAACTTCTCTCTCTCACTCTAGCAGTCTAAAGAGAGACAAATTAAATTTTAAAAATCACAAACACAAGCCCTCTTCAGAGGCAAAATCACAAGCCCTCTCCAGAGGCAAAAGTTACTCATGAAAGTCCTCCCAGAGGCATTTTTTCCTTCCTACAGATCTAGAAGCCCTCCCAGAGAGGCACAACGGTAGTCCTCCCACCTGAGGCGAAGCCCTCCCAGAGAGGCACAGTCCTCCCAACGGTAGAGAGGCACAAACGGTCCTCCCACCTGAGGCGAAGCCCTCCCAGAGAGGCACAAACGGTAGTCCTCCCACCTGAGGCGAAGCCCTCCCAGAGAGGCACAAACGGTAGTCCTCCCACCTGAGGCGAAGCCCTCCCAGAGAGGCACAACGGTAGTCCTCCCACCTGAGGCGAAGCCCTCCCAGAGAGGCACAACGGTAGTCCTCCCACCTGAGGCGCAATGGTAGTCCTCCCATCTGAGGCAAGTGGAGCAAGTCAAAGCCCTCGAGAGAGGCAATGAGGTAACAAAAGCCCTCTCCGGAGGCAAAACCAAACACGAAGCCCTCTCCGGAGGCACTCACAAGCACTTTTTGCATAAACACTTCTTTAGAGTTCATGCGGGAGCCATGGATCATGGTCTCTTCCAGTCGCCTCAATTCCTTGCAAGCAAGGAGCTTGAGTCGAGAGGGTCTGTAGACACCCCGATCCGTGACCCCCGCAAGAACCCTAATGACCTACGAGACTACTATTTTTGGAGTCCAAGACACACCCGAGCACCCGAAACTACCCCGGGGGGGGGTTTGTTGCGCGACAAACCTTTTTTTATGAAGGATTGTCGCACGACATATCATATTGTCGCGCGACAATCATTGGAATGTCGCGCGACAATCCCACTATGTCGCGCGACAATCCCTCTCTGCACCCGACCAACCACTTTCTGACACATCACAGTGTCAGGACCCATCACTTCAGCCGTTTGTCGCACGACATACAGGAATGTCGCGCGACAAACAGATATGTCGCGCGACACTTGCCTTTTTTGGGAAAATGTCGCGCGACAATCTTCCCCGAGCAGTATAAATAGGCCAACACCCCCAAGGGTTCAGGGGGCAGCAACTTGGATCTGGAAAATCCGGAGCTTTAGTCTGATTTTGTTATCAAGCATTTTATATTATCATCTTATCTCTGAAGAATTATCGGATCTATTCCCGACACTCGACGTGTCCCGTCTCTGGAATCGAATTCTCGGAAATATCTGAAGAAGGAGAAGATTGTTATCGCCGGAGATCTCTCTGCCGTGTTATATTCTCTTTCTTATTATTATTATTCTCGTCGGGAAGGTAAATAAAGTTTCTTCTGGTAATTAAACAGGTCTATCTGTGTACTTGTTTTATTTATGTTGTTTTGTCCACATTTTATTTGAATAAACTTATTGCCAATTTATAAATAGTCTACCATTTTCAAAACAAAAGACCCTGATAAAACTATTTTCAAAACCAGAAGAGTAAGTACGTTATCGTCCGGATAAAATTCTGTTTTCAAAACCCGGACTGATAAGACTTATCTAGGAATTAAAAATCAACATATCTTGTCTTCTCTATAGACTGCGATGTGTCTGATAATTCTCCTCTCAAGAGTCATGATTCCATATTAAATCAGTCCCGACATAGATCCGAACTTTTACAAAAGTAAACGCAACACGAGAAAACCGTCATTATCTGAGAAAATAATACGGGATACTCTTTCAAAAATAGAAGATTTTTGTCATTTGTATTTACATCTTTCAATAATAAAACATCGGATCTCGGAACACAAAGGTTTTCATCCCTTTCCCGTCTTCCCCCAGAAATTAGGGTTTTCATTTGAAAAGTAGTAGACTGTCAGTAAAAGCATCCAAGTTTTTCAACATAAAAATAAACATATAAGTCCACTAGAGACCGAAAGGGCGGAATGGGTGCTTAACACCTTCCCAAATCGTAATATAGTTCCCGAACCTTATAGAATCCTGGTTTCGCAGACAAACGTGTAAAGAAAGGCTTATCTGTAGCCTTTCCCCTTACACACCCCCTTTTTGTCCATTTTCTCGTAAAACGTACTGGCGACTCTGAACAAACCCCTTTGCATCTAGAATAGACGTAGGGACACCCGATAAGAATCATCAAACAAACTCCAAGCAAATGGAGCGACGGAATCCCTTCCGACGCTTCAGACGCCCAACGAACGGGGACGAGACCCGGGGGTCGCATTTGCGGATTCTCACACTGTGATCAGGTCCTGGAAGGCCAATAGGTTTGATGCTCTTTCCCAAGTGTTCTCTTCTGGGTCTCTTCCTACCCATTTGACGAGAAACTCTTGGTGTTGTTTGCGAGAAGCTGTCACAACTCGATCGGCCATGATGGCTTCCACTGACTGCTTCCCTTCTGCCCTCTGCTTTAGCCCTAGACGACTAGACTCTCCCCGGGATGGATCAATAGTATCAGCAAAGTACGGTTTCAGCATGCTGACATGAAATACTGGGTGAACCTTCAGCCAACTAGGGGGTTCAATCCGATAAGCCACTTTCCCAATTTTCTTCACAATCCTAAGTGGCCCCTCATATTTTTGCAGGAGGCGTGGGTCTCGACCCCTCAAGAACTTGCTATCTTGTGGGAGGAGCTTCACCATCACGAGATCTCCTACCTGGAACTCTAATGGTCGCCTTTTCTGATCTGCATACTTCTTCATTCGATGGGTGGCCTTCTCTAGATGCGAACGAGCCAACTCAATATTCTGCTTCCACTCTTCTGTGAAATTACGAGCTCTAGGAGATTTTGAAACTGGCATCGAGTTGGCGGTGTGAGGAAGGATGGGTTGTTGTCCTGTAACGATTTCGAAGGCGCTCTTGCCCGTCCCGGAGTTTTTCTGGGCGTTGAAGCACAGTTGAGCCACGTCTAATAACTTGACCCAATTTCGTTAGCGAAGTGGCGCAGATATTCCTCGAGCATCGCGTTGTATCTTTCAGTCTGTCCATCGGACTGAGGGTGGTAACTGGAGCTCATACACAGCTTGGAGCTGAGAACCTTAAAAAGTTTCTTCCAAAAATTTCCCGTGAATCGTGAGTCCCTATCACTAACAATGCTCCGAGGGATCTCCCAATACTTAACCACATACTTGAAGAATAGTTGTGCAGTCTCCTCCCCCGATGTGTTCTTTGGAACCGCAATAAAAGTGGCATACTTCGAAAAACGATCAACGACCACAAGGATAGTTGTCAAGTCCCCCATTTTGGGCAGACCTGATATGAAATCGAGCGAAATGCTCTCCCAAGGTCGTTCCGGGATAGGTAGAGGTTGTAGTAACCCTGCAGGCTGTCTCAGCTCAATTTTGTCTTGTTGGCAAATCAGGCAAGTTCTAACATAGCTCTCCACATCATCTTCTATTTGGGGCCAGTAGTACCCTTGCTTGAGGAGGGCCAACGTCCTTTCTTGCCCAGGGTGTCCCGCCCATAAGGTATCATGACATTCTCGAATCAGGGTACGCCTCAAATCACCTACTCGAGGAACAAAGACTCGATTTTCCTTTGTTGAAATGAATCTGTTGTCTAACCAAAACTGCCGCGTCTTCCCTTTTTCGATCATCTTCAATAGTTGAGCCGAAACGGGATCTTGCGGTAGTGCGTTCTTGATTTTGCTTCGGATTTCGGTAGACACTTGACTGTCGATTCGAAGAATGGCGTTGAGGAATGCGTTAGCCTGTTGGTTGAACTCAACCATGCGGCTCAAAGCATCCGCTACTTTATTGGTCGAACCCGCTTTATACTCTATTCAAAAGTTGAATTCAACAAGTAACTTTTGCCACCTTGCTTGTTTAGAACTCAATTTTGGTTGACTGAGAAAGTGGCTAACCGCAGTGTTATCCGTCTTCACAAGAAATCGAGAACCCAGAAGGTAGTGCCGCCATAACCTCAGACAATGGACAACTGCAAGTAACTCCTTCTCGTGAGCAAAGTACATCCTCTCGGTGTCCTTGAGCTTACGACTCTCGTATGCTACCGGGTGACTCTCCTGCATTAAGACCCCTTTTAGGGCTACATCCGATGCATCGGTGTGCACTTCGAACGGCTTGGTCACATCCGGTAGAGCAAGAACCGGGTCTTCAGACATAACCTTCTTCAAGGCATCAAAGGCAGCTTGGCACCCTGTTGACCAGTTCCAAACGTTCGCCTTCTTTAAGAGTTCCGTTAGGGCCATTGCAATACCGGAGTAGTCTTTCACAAACTTCCTGTAGTAATTGGCCAGTCCCAGAAAAGAACGGAGTTCTGATACATTGGTGGGAGCCTGCCACTCTCGGATGACCTTGACCTTAACCAGATCCATCTGTACTCTTCCCTGTTCAATGATGTGGCCCAAAAACTTGATGCGTTTCTGTGCAAAGGAGCACTTCGATAACTTGAGATACAACTCATGCTTTCGAAGTCTTTCAAATACCCTCCTTAGGTGCTCTTCGTGCTCCTCCATGCTTTCGCTATAAACCACAATATCATCGAGAAAAACCACGACAAAATCATCTAAGTAGTCCCTAAGAACCTGATTCATCAAAGTGCTGAAGGTTGCTGGAGCATTCGTGAGTCCAAACGGCATAACAAGAAATTCATAAGCTCCGTTAGGGCTGGCCACGGTTCGGTAACCGAACCGATTTGGTCGGTTTATACATGAAGAGAACCGCTACCGAACCGAAGTGGTCGGTTTACCGACATTCGGTTTTACCGAAATGGTCAGTCGGTTCGGTCGGTAATGAGTTAAAACCGACTATCACGTTAATAGTTGAATTGTAGGTAGTGTTGTGCACAGTGCAGTATTGAGAGAGGGACGATGGAGAAAAATAAGAAGGACGATGGAGAAATGGAGAAAAATAAGAGGGTTCTTCATTTGGTTCAATTATAACCGTAAAGAATATGTGCATTTGGTGGTGCATTTGTGCATTTGGGGGAGCATAGGCTTCTGCTGCCAAACATAAGGCTTCCTTTTTATATATTTACAAACATTTCCTTTTTATATAATATACAAACAGTTATATATATATATATATATATATATTACTATGTTAGTCTATTAAACTTAATTAGAATTTTAGATATTTAAAAATAATACTGACTGAGAGAAAGTTAATAAATAATTAAATATATACATATATTATATTTTTATACTTTGGTCGGTCGGTCGGTATAAACCGATAATATAAATAATGCAAACCGTTACCGTTACCGATTATGGTCGGTTACCGACCATCGGTTACCGACCAAAGCATATTCGGTTCGGTTACCAACCGAATTTGGTCGGTTCGGTCGATTTTCGGTCGGTTTTCGGTTTTCGGTTTGAAAATGCCACCCCTAAGCTCCGTATCTTGTGACGCACGTGGTTTTTCCTTCATCGCCTGCTGCGATGCGAACTTGTCAATATCCGGATCTAAGGTCGAGCTTTGTGAACACTTTTGCTTGGCTGAGTTGATCGAAACAATCTGCCATAAGAGGGATGGGATAGTTATTTCTGATGGTTACCTTGTTGAGAGCTCGATAATCGACACACATCCTTAAAGAACCGTTTTGTTTCTTCTGAAAGAGGACGGGGGCACTATATGGCGATTTGGCCGGTTGCACTAAACCTGCATCCAATAGTTCCCTTAGCTGTTTTCGAAGTTTGGCTAGTTCAGGCTAAGACATTCGATAGGCTGCGCGAACTGGAGGCTTGGTACCCGGTACAAGTTCAATCTGATGATCTATTTCTCTACGAGGAGGTAACTTCTTTGGAAGGTTATCGGGCATCACATCCTCGAACTCGGTTAATACCCGTTGAATGGATCTCGGCAGGGGTCCTGATATCTCCTGAATTTCATCCCATTTCAGTGCAGCGACAAAAGTGGGATTGTCCTGCTTGAGTCCCTTCTTCAGTTGAATTGCTGATAAAAACTTCCCATTACTTGAAGGGGTCATCACCGGAATGACGCACGGGTTCTTGCTGAGCATCATGAGGCTATTCGTGCTGGGCATAACGCTAGCCTTAGTTTCTCTTAAGAACTCTAACCCTAGGATAACCCTGAAGTCGTCTATCACCACAACTGAGAAGTTGGTTCTCCCTTTATAAGGACCCACCTTCACTAACACAGATTTTGCCATTCCAGCGACAGGTTGAGAGGCCGAGTTAATGGCCTTCACACGGCCCACTCCTTTCTCCAAGATAAGGCCTAACCGTTCGACTTCGGTACTTGCCAGATAGTTGTGCGTTGCGCCCGTGTCCACCATGGCCTGAATCGGCTTCCCGTTGACTTTGATATCAACATACATTAAGCCGTTTTCTTGAAGGACTCTTCCCAACACCTGTTCTCCCATTTGGGGTTGGTTCTACATTCCCTTTATGTCGATGATCTTTTTCTAATGTCAATGCGTTACAAGAATGCATGAACTGCCCTTGATAAGCACCAAGTGAAGCTCCTTCACACTCTTCGATTTCTTCCTCAGACTCTGCGTGGTCATTTGGCTGGATATGAAAAGGTTGTCCGGAGGCAGATGGTATTTTGGGAAACATGCCGCCACCTCTGGCAACCAGAGCACTTAGAAGTTGCTTGTCAGGGCAGTTGGCCATGAAATGATCACCACGACACAAATGACAAGGTCCAGGAGAGAAGGGCTTCTTCCCACTACTGCCAGCTTGGGAGTTCCCGGTGAACTTGTTCCCATTCTTGAAATTATTTTGCTGATTAAACGACCTGGTGGGTGCGTTGCCTCCCCCAACTGGTTTGGCTTGATAATTTTGCTTTCTCTCCCCCGCATTCTTCGCTTGTCCGTTTCTTGGTGCATTAGTTTTGGGAGCTGCAGTATAATCTTGCAAGCATTCTGCAGCTGATATGGCTTGAGGTAACGTCTTAACTTGCCTTCGGTTCAATTCATTCTTGGCCCAAGGTTGCAACCCAATCATGAAGAAGAATAATCTATCAGCATCATTCATATCGTGGATATCTAACATGATGGTGGTGAATGCGTTGACATACTCCTTGATGCTTCCTGAGTGTTTGGTTTGAAGTAGTTCTTGTCTCGCATTATGAGAAGTGTTTTTGGGAAGGAATCGCGCACGCAATTCTCTTTTCAGGTTTTCCCAGGTGTTGATCTCGCACTCGCCAGCTTGAATGTCATTGTACTTGTTCCGCCACCATAACTTGGCGTCCCTGAACAAGTACATAGATGCAGTGGATACCTTGACGTCCTCTGCGTCGACCATTTGTGGCACGGAAATACTGTTCCATGTCAAACATAAAGTTCTCTAATTCCCTAACATCACGAACACCAGTGAATGTTTTGGGTTTGGGCACTTTCATCTTAGTGCGCTCCCCACCCCCAACTGGTGAGTTTGCAACTGTCATTGACACAATAGTCAATTTATGATTGAGCTGATTGATTTCGTTTCTCATCTCCTCAATCATCTCCCCAAAGTTTCCTCCCGGTGGGATTCCCTGAAGGTTTTGGAGGCCTTCTTCCAAATCTTGTATACGGTCTACGAGTGCGGACGAGCTACTCGACGCACCCCCGGGTGGGACAGTTTGGCTGAGTGTCTCCAAACTTTGCACACGATCGACAAGAGAGGGTGTTCCACCCATTTTTTCCATCAGTATGCCAACATTCCTTTCGAGGGCCTCGATTCGCTGGCTATTAGTTCCCATCGTAATATCACCAGATAAACAGACTAGGCTTCACAAGGCAGCAATCGAAAACAATCCCTCTGATACCAACTGTCACGGGGCGTCCTTTGATGGCACAAAGGAGGCCGCGTGAGCGACCGTGGTAACCGATAGCCCGGTCGAGTTCAATCGAATCTTAATTACAATCAACATGCAACAACAGTAATTTGAAAAGAGCTTGAGCATAAATTGAAATCACTTCATTGCATTAAACTTGATTACATGAAAAGCTATTACAGTATGAAAGAAAGTAAGAGCTTGAAACAGAGTGCTAGACAACGTGCACTGGTAGGCAATTCGGGTGTGAGGCAGATAGTCTTATCCCCACATATAACCACTTAATGAAAATACCAAAGTGGTAGCAGTGCACGTTGGCTCACACAAGTTACAAGAACATGATTACAATGGAAAGGAAAATGCGATTACAAAGGAAATTCCTAGATCTATTTACATGGAAACAATATTTACATATGAGAATACAATTCTCCGAAAAGCTAGCCTAAGCACAAGTCTAAAACTAGATGATGCTTGATGGCCTGGTTGTGCTGGTGCTGGATCTCTTGTTGGGCCGTGCTGCGCTCGGGCGCGTGCACGGTGTTGGTGCAGTGTAGTCAGTCACGAGTGCTGTTGGAAGGCAACCCGTGACACATAGCAAATTGTTGTGTAATTGATGTGCCAAATTCCCTCCCTTTTCTATTCATTTCCCCTAGTCTTTCTCTCTACTATTTATTTTCTCCCAAATTTCTCTTAGGATGCATTTGACATGTATGATATGATAGTGGAATAGGATAATTCTATCATATCTCATGTTTGGTGTTCGCTTGGATTGGATATCGGAGCGGATCATGTATCCTACTAAAACTCTTTATCCCACCGAGAGATGGATTAACGAATCCTACCTAAAAGGCGAGATTGTTTTATCTTGTTTGGAGAAGATTAAATAATAATATCTGACTTTCTAAACTGGCACATCAAACACACCCTTAATTGACTAATAAAATTAGGAGCTTGAAGAAGAAAAACCAAAACAATGCAAAGAAGCGGAGAAGGCAAAATAAAAAATAAAAAATGCAGAGAAATGGAAGAATGGTGAGGACCATGTTCTTTCGAGGCTCCATGAGTACAAGACCTTAGAGCTTTCCAAGAAAATATGAGGAATGGAAGTGGGATGTTGATAATGGTGCAAGTAACAATAGTACATCAATTGAGGGAATGTTGACTAGGACTTTTAAAGGGAAATGCATTTAATTAATAAAATTGTTGTTGTTTAAGTATTGGTTGATCGGTCAGTAATAACCAATAATATGATAAATGAAATTACTGTTACTGCTATCGAATTAGGTTAGTAACTGAGTGGTCAGTTATCAACTAATAAATGTTCGGTCGGTTTTCAGTTTGAAATTGCCGCCCCTAAATGCTTGAGAGAAATTTGGGAGAAGATGAACAGTATAGAAAAACTAGGGGGGAAATGAATAGAAAAAGAGAGGGAAATTTGGCACATTATATTTACGCAAATAGTTTGCTTTGGCAAGAAAAAGTAGCTCCAGGATATCATTCCCCTTCTTTAATTATTTCCGTTATATATATATAAGTAAGGGTATAAAGAAGAATTTCATTCTTTAACAAGAGAAGAGATTTTCATTTAGAAGGGTAACTAAATGAATTATTTTATAAATTTTTTTAGAGATAATCTATATCATAAATATATCACATCCACAAATTATCATCAAAAAAATTCAATCTAAAAGTAGGTGAAATGATTATAAAAAAATTTCAACAACCGAAAATGCGGCACACACACACATATATATTTATCAATTTTTCATTACACTTAGTTTTAGATTGAATTTTTTGATGGAATTTGATGGAAGTGATCTACTCATTGCGCATATCATTTTTACAAAATTTCATAAAAAAATTCATCTATTTGCTCCTATGAATGAGTGTAATGACTCAAAATATCCTACAGCAATAGTGTAATGGGAAGTTCTTTGATATATATATGTGAAAACAATTACTTTAATTTACAACTTGGACTAATCATTTTAGAGGAGAACCTAGGTGATTACAATGAACGTCTCTTCTTTTTGTTAAAGTAATATATTCTCTCCTTATAAACTACCACTATATATGATATATATATATACATACAAAATATCCTTTCATCGTACGAATTGCATGCTAGTTTTTAAGTACATATGTGATGTTAAAGATTAATAATTGTAATAATATAACAGGCACCAATAAATAATTATTTGTTAACTAATCCTGCAAGAAAAAAAATTCTAGCTACGTCACTCCATAAAATAGAGAGGAATTTCGTAGACAAGGAATAGCCTATACGGGTGTAAAAACAAAAGTTGGTATGGGAACCACATATCCCCAAGCAAACCAGAAATGTGGCTAAATGGCTTGCCACAATTCGCCAACAAATTAGCATATTACACAAATTTTCATGTTTAGCTAGTTCCTTAATTAGCATGTATTTTTCATAGCGCATATTGTTGGTGGTACGTGTATTCTTATTGCTTTTATTGTGTCAACTAGAATCGGCACCAACTAGTCCGTTAGTATCTTCGTAAGAGATTTTGAAATACTCTAATACCCTGCATGAAAATGTTTTATAACAAAAAAGTTAATAAATAATATTCTTTCAACATAAGCCCCTTTTTTTAAGGCGTGTTCCTTGTTTACCAATTGTATGTTTAAAATGAGGTGTTTGTCGAAGGTTAAATAATATTTAATTATTAAAATATTTTTTTCTACCTAACTTATTTCCTTTCTCTTATTTGTTTTGAAGTATTCAGTTTATATTTGTTGATTTACCCTTGTTAGTTAAGAATCCAGAAAAATGTACAAGGTTAAAGGTATAGTGGCGTGTTGGGTTGCTCGTAATCAGGGAGTTCAAAAGAATTGAAACTTTAGGGCAAGGTTCGAAGGATCGATGTTTGGCTTGTTAGTTTGTTCGTTTCTTATTTTGGGCAGTTAGGATTTTATCCATCTATTTCTATTAAAATTATTGTGACTAGGTTCAAACCTTACCTATTAGTATAATAAGTGCGCAATGTAAATTCTGAGTTAAATCTCATTAGTATCACTACTATTATTTATTTATGCTTGTAGAGATTATTTTGATCGGTCAAAATATTTTCCCAAAATACAAACGATCGAGCATAACAATTATCAATTTATCAAGCAGAGTTGTCTGCTTTATTTTTTTGAAGACTGAAGAGTTGTATACTCATTTTATGTTTCAAATTTTTTTCGACTATTGTATAGTTTTAATTTTAAAAAATAAAAGAATTTTTTTTTATGTATAACCAAACATGCTTATAACTAACTTTTAATATCTCTCGTGTTTTTTGATAAAATATATTTGAGGGGCATAATAGGTAATGCGGGATTTTTATAATAAATTTATGGAATATAAAATAAAAATACCAACGTAAGCCGATTCCAAACCTATTGGACTGATTAATAGAAAATGGACTAAATCCTAAATAAAAAGAAGCAGGTCTAGAGTTACAATACATAGGCATCTCATAAGGAGACTGTTCACTAATTTTTATTTTATTTTTCAACACGTAATTAAAACACATAATAATAATAATAATAGTAAAAAACCCCAGAGAATTACGATTAAATGATGAGCCATGCCCTCCCCCCAACCCAAGGTCTGTCGTTATCATAATTAAATATATTGCTCATGATGAACTGTCACCCTACTTTTACCCTTTTTTTTAAGAAAGAAAAGAAGAAGATTGAAATCTCTTCTTTTATAAAAAGAGCAAAAATCATCCCAAATACTATCTAGTAATACTCGAATCTGGAATCTCTGACATGATCAAGTGGGCTTATTTTTCCAACTAAACTAGACCACTTCATCAAACCATGGTCTTTAATTCTTTCACCAAATTTGTAATATACTCGCTCTGTATCTCATTATTTGCCAAAAACTCCCTCCAATTTTTTTTGTTTGCCCTAATTGACTTCCCCGGTTCACTCTCAACATTAACTGTCACTGTTTTCACAGCCTCGTAAATATCCTCTTTCCCAAAATGCCCATCCTCATCTCGCCTATTTACCTCTACCCCAGCCTTGAGATCTAAACTCACCAGCTTTGAGTTGGTGATTTGGTCACCAAAGATTGGCAGCATTACCATCTGGCAGTCATTCACCAACGCTTCTATCAGGGAGCTGGACCCCGCATGGCCTACGTGGCACCCCACGCTATCGTGCGCCAGTATGTGTTGTTGCTGTACCCAACCCGAATGCACCACCCCCTTTCCCTTTACCCTCTCCAAAAAACCCTCGGGCAATGTCCGATTTATCTCGTTGGTGCTGTCGATGCCGGCGGGAAAATGTAGTACGAGGAAGAACGGTAGGCCGGTGAGTTCTAGCCCCAGTGCTAGCTCTATTATCTGATCGGGTTTCAAAGACGCTTCGCTCCCGAAGGAACAATAGATCACGGAGTTGGATGGGAACTGATCTAGCCAATCAGCCCATCTGCGGTCCAGTTCACCGGAAGGGGGTTCCGGCACCAGTGGACCGGTGAGAAGGATCGGTTTGTTATCGAACTGAGACTTCACATAACTTACGTAGGGTTTTTCCATGTCGTTGCATGACCTGATGCAATAGCGTATCCAAAAAATTTGGTTAGTGAAATTATTTAATAGTTTATCACCAATCTCACACCAACTCTAATTATTAAACCATAAATCAAAATAAGTAAAAAATATTGGTTCCAAAAAAGGATAACCCGATAACATGTGTTAATGCATTTATATCGCTTAAAATGTATTTGAGACATGAATTTTGAACATTTGGGAACATGTTCTACGCATGTAAATATATTTGAGCTACATACTTTTAATAAATTGAGTCCCAGCATTCTCTATTTTTTAAAAATTTAAATGATGCGTACTGACCTGAGGAGTACTGCAGAGCAGCTTTCCAAGCCGGTGCGGAAGCGATCGTAGACACTGGGAGTGCCGTGGAAACTCTTGAAGATGTAGAGAAGGTCTTGTGCCTCGAAGGTCTTGAGTGAGGTTACGGACGAAGTTTTGGGGAACCCCCTGGGAGGCAACTTAGTTTGTTCGATTGTAGTGGGGTGCATTTTACCGTCAACTAGCCTTGCAGGGACAATGGCGAAGGCGAGGGAAATGGCGTTGAAGATGGAAAAGAGTATGGTTTTGATGCCTAATTCGGACGCCAGTTGTGGAAGCCAACTCTGGGCGAAGTCGAAGAGGATGAAATGGGGATTGAGTTCGGATAATAGGGTTTTGATCTGGGGCTGCATTAGGTCAAGGGCGACCTTGAGGAGCTCGGTGATGGCAGGGGTGGCATCTGCGGTGCTTTCAATTCCTGGAGGGAGGCCAGGGACCGTGGGGAATGTGATGGGGATGATTTTGACGGCGGGGGTGAGGTTGAGCATCGACTTTATGCGATGGACGTTGCCGGCTGTGGTGAAGAAGGAGATTCGAACATTGTTGCCATGAGAAGTGAGCTTGTTGGATAGTTGTATAAATGGAATAATGTGACCAAATGCACAAAATGGAAACATCGCCAAATGTAATTCACCACCATTGTTTTCACTTTCCATATCTCTCTCTCTCCAGCTCTCTGGCTATATCTATGTAGCTGTTTATATAGATATATATATATATATATGGAAAATTTCAAGTAAGGACTTTAACTTAAGTTCCTTATTTACGGACTTGCCTTTTTAGCACGCTTCTCAATGAATTTTTTTGATGAAATTTGGTGGGGATGTTCTTCATCGTGTGTAGAACATCTCCACCAAATTTCATCAAAAAATTCAACCGGAAAGTGGGTTAATTATAGGATTGAAAAATTCTGGTCCATAAATAGATATATATATATATATATATGTTCAATATTTTCAATCATGTAGTTAACCCACTTCTCGGTTGAATTTTTTGATAAAATTTGGTGAAGCTGTTCTACATACGATGAAAAACATCCCCACTAAATTTCATCAAAAATTTTTATCGAAAAGTATACCAAAAAAATAAGTCCGTAAATAAAGACTTTTGTTAAAGTTTTTATGAAAAATGATCTGTATATGTGTATAAATATCTTTTGTCTTAATGTTGACAAATAAGGGGTTGGCGGGCTGCATTTACTTTGGTTGGTGAGGCATGCGTACTTATTTACCATTATTGGTTGGTTTCTTAAAGTATATAAAAGGAAAGGAAATTGAAAATTAGTGGGAGCTTAGCCATTCTTGTTTTTACATTAATGAAATGAATAATAGAAAAAATCTTTTCCAGGGAGGGATATTTTTTTTGTAGAAATGGTGATAGAAATTCTCTATGTGACATGGCAAATTTTCATTGGTTCTTGTACACCCACTAATTCTCTCTCTTCATTAAATAGACAAAGTAAGGAAGAAATTGAACAATAGAATTCACCATTGGAGACCATATTTTCTATCATTCTACACCAATATAAATATATTGCAATAGATATAGAAATATTATAAAATAATATTGACCTAGGATAGAAATGCAAAAATAGAAAACTTGGAGATGGCCTTAGCTTTTCATTAATGCTAGGGAGATTTTTTTTTGTCATGTTGTGCGGAAGTGCACCTTAGGTCTCGTTTGGTTCACGGAAAGGAAATTAATTCCCCTATCTTTCTCATGGAGGTGAGAAAGTAAATTTCCTGTCAAATTTCTTTTTTTGTGTTTGGTAAACCATGGAAAATATTTAGGTAAGAGTATTATTGTCTAAAATTTGTGTAATAAATGCTTGAAAATTACATGGAAAAACCAATCCCAGTGTTTCGGGAGGAATGGTTTTACCCCATACTTTCTCCTCTATCGGGAAAGTGTTTCCGGAATTTGTACTTACCAAACAAAGGAAAGGAACGACTTTCCTTTCCCGAGTACTAAAATTCGCGAACCAAACGAGGCCTTAATGTAAAGATTCTCGTATAAAATTTTTTTTTTTTTTATTTATAATTATTTTAATATATACTCTTAAAACACATATTATCATTTTATATATATATATATATATATATGAATCTTGTATACTTAAGTGAAAACTATCACAAATGTAATAAACATATAAATTAACCAGACAAATTTATTTTATAACCACAATTTTTTGGTTAATGATTAATATAATAATTACACGGTTAACCACCAATTTCGTCGGGAAAAAAATTATGTATAACCAACAAGTAAATTCATTGCCAATTATTTCTTCTTATATAAAACGTAATTTGAATAAACACGTTAATATGCTTTTATAAAATGGTTTTATGAATTTAGTATTGATCTAGTATGTTGATGGCACTTGTGATCCATCTGAAAAACCCAAACGCATCATTTTATAAGAGGGTAAAACAGAATATTAATATTACAAAATACTTTCATTATGTTACTTCCAAAAAATTCGATTGAGTAACCAAACAATCATAGGCATAGCCAGAAATTTCTGTTAATGGGGTATATGAAAAAAACTTATAATTATATTATTAATTGTTGATAAGATTAAAATTAAAGTTTCTTTGAAATATATCAAATTTAAGATCAACATAATAATTGGTAACCTATAGGTGATATATAAGTGATTTACGAATTATAAACAAGAGTTTAAAATCTACTCGATACAATTTTTGAGGCAATTCAGAAGGGATATCAATTGATAAGAATTTTGGCTGGGTAAGAGGTCTCGACTTCTATTTTTGGCGCCCACTACCCCTTCTTCTCTAGTTGTATCCGTCTATCCCGTCGCTTTGTACTAAAAAATGATATCTTAGGCGAGCAATATGAAAAAAGAAAAAAAAAAAAAAACTAATTTAGGTGAGAAGATAAAAAATAAGTTGAGAGATGATATGAGATTAACTCTTACAATTTGCTTTTTTCTATGAAAAAATTTTCTTTGAGTGATGGTGGAGAAAAATTTTCCACTGAAGATTAAAAGAAGATGTAGGAGATATACTCACAAAAATTAGTATAAGATGAAAAACATCTCACTATATGCCTCAACTTATTTTCAATCTTCTCACCCAAATTAGTTATTTTTATTTTTATTTTCCATATAAATATCAAACGAAACCTTAGAGCATCTATAGGGTCCTACTAAAATTTAGAGCCAAATTTTAATAATAATAATAATAATAGAAAAGGCAATTATATTTTAACCAAAAAATAAATCAAAAATGAAAAATAACTTTTAACCAATGAATATCAATTATAACCACCTCTTTTAGATTCTAATACAAATATATAGTTCAAAATTCATTTAAATTACAACTGTTAAAATACTTTATGAGTTTCAGAATATTTCTACGAAAAGAAAAATTAATTAATCCCTGCTTTTTTCCTTTTTTGGATGGAAATGCCTGCTATTTCAATTGCCTCAATAATACACCTAACCTTCTATTAATTTTTTCCTTGTTTTTCTGTGTGTGAGAGAGTTACACGTACCTTGTCTAAAAAAAGGCATGGTTGTCATGAGTGCAACCTCACATGCAGAGAGTCTCAAATAAATTTTTCAGCTACAACATTAATCATCAATATCTAGATCTATCACAACTACAAACAGTGACATGGTAATTTGTCCATTCACAATTTTTGTTGGGTTCCACTGAAAGATCTGGAAGTCGAATTCTCGCAACGACAAATCTATTATGGTTAGCGGCAGGTATTAACCGCGAATAGGAATTAATCAAGGTACGTAAAAATTAGCTTGAATACCCCGTGGGATGAGCTTTCGAACCAAAAACAATATTTATGACCAGTGGTGGGTTTGAAATATATATTAAATTTGGAAGGCATATAAACAATTTATATATATATATATAAGTAATTAACATAAAAACAAGCTCAAAATAAGCTAACCGAGGACGTTTTGCAATTCTTGTGTGTTTTTTTCTCCAATCCTTACTTTTATATTGGTAAATCACATTGTATCTAATGTTAGAATTTGTATTTATATGTTTAAGCCCAAAATGTTATAAATTTTACTTATAAGAGAAAACACGAAGGAATCCAATTAGATGTAACATATTATACATAACAAAATAATACTATTACTATTATCTAGCCCCGCGCCCCGCGCCCCCTCCTCCTCCTCTTCCTCCTCCTCCTCCTCCTCCTCCTATATACAATATGTATGTTTAATGTGTACGTATGATAAAATTTTCAATGACATACATACAGATCGAGACTTTTGAGTGGGTAAACGAATGAATTTTTTTTACGAAACTTTCTGAAGATGATCTTTATGATTAGTCAAAAAAAAATTCAACCAGAAAATGGGTTAAGTAAAACATTGATATATACGCATTTTGACCATTGAAATTTTAAATGGTTAGTTAAACCGCTTCATGGTTGAATGTTTTGATGAAATTTTGTTAAGATAATCTATACTAATCATGGAAATCATCTCCACAAAATTTCATCAAAAAATTCATTTACTTAACCCCTCAAAACCTTAATCCATGTATATAATATGTATAAGAAATTTTCCATTGTAGAGTACAGTAGTTATAAATAGCATATTTATAACTTAATAATAATGTATTAATAACTCTTTTATCTTTTATTTGCATGCACATTCTTCCCCATTCCCTAGAAAGGATCCATGAGTTACGTATTTCCCAACAATGTAATGATAATTACATCAATCGCTCATGTTTTTTCACTTCATTAATTTCAATATTTTCCATAGCCTGTCAACCTACTTTCATTGCAAGGGTCAATGTACTTGTTATGTATTCGCATTAATGATTTACAATAAATACTTACCAAAATAAGACACCGGAGTTCCTTTGATGAAGGAAGTGGTGCTTGGAGTATAGCCGAGTAAGATATGAGCAACTCTAGAGTGTCTGATCAAAAGAGGATCTCCAACACCACGATGGTGAGAAATTGCATTTATGTGGTAGGGATGAATGAAACCAGTGGCGGATCTAAGAAAATTTGTTGGGGGGGACCATACAAATTTTAACAACGTAACATAACATAAAAAATGTAAAGTTACATTACAAAATAGAAAAAAAAAAGTTGTGCTACAAAATACGTACCTTTTAAAGTTTAATATTGCTAAAATTGTGCTCAATTTTCTTTCAAGTCACGGAATTCATCAATGATCATTTCATTAATAATGTTTCTTGTAATTTCCCTTTCAATGAAGGTAGTCAAAAAAATTTGTGGGAACTCTTAAGCTCTCTCTCTTAGTCTCTCTACTATTTATTTTTTATTTGGGGGGGACCATAATAAAAATTTAATAAATTTTATATATATATATTAAAAAAAAAAAACTTGGGGGGACCATGGCCCCCCTTGAAGGACACCTACATCAGCCCCTGAATGAAACAGTCTTTTGGTTTGTCAAAGACTTTATCTCTTGCAAAAAGTAAGCACAATTATCAACTTGATAAGAAAGAAAACAACAATTAAAATTTTTTACAAGTTGTTATAGCAACAGAGCAGGAGCGCCGAACTGCTTGGGCATTGGGTTATTGATTAGGTCAGGCTCCACATTGCCTTTGATGATTGCAATGTCATTATACATATATTTGTGGGAATCGGGTAGGGCTTCAACCAAGGAGGGAGAATTAACCTTGGCCTTCAAATTCCACCTCCTACTAACCTTTATTCCGTCCTAAACTATAGCAATACCTAATGTTATCAAAGTTTAGGCTAAGGTGGTAACGTTTGTTCAATTCGGTTATGCCTAGGACTATTACAGGGGTATTTGGGGTTATTTGGCCGAGATATATAAAGCCTGGTTTTCCTCAAGAAATCCACCAACAAAGGATTAAAAGAAACCTTCAAGCTAGCTTGCATGAAGAAAATATAAAAATAGGATAGGTTCTTGTAGGTACAAGAACATCATCTTCATAAGGGCTGGTGCCCTTTTCTCATTCACTCCAAGGCAACCCTTTAGGGAGGTATTTATAAGTAAATACTTGTCCCATAACGTCTGCTTTTGGTGCAAAATTTTCCATTACTAATATTAGGGTTAGGGTTTATACTATTTTGAATCAAATAAGGAAAATTGAAGAAAGAATGAAAAACACTTTAAGGAAATATGAAGAACTATATGAACAATATGGACACCAATTAGGGAGAACCCAGTAAAGAAGAACTTACAAAGAAAAAATATATTCCAGAAATGAAGAAATAGAAATAAGATTGATGATCAATGAACGAGAAGACATAAATTTGGGTTTTTTTTATTTGTTACAAGACTTAGAAAGAAGAGATCTTTAGAGGGAAACGACGGTTCTTTCTTGGGAACCATCTATTGACGTATGATGGGAAACATTTAATGTGATAAGACAACCATTTTCCAGCCTGGTTCAAAGTTCTCACGCCGACCAATCACAGTCTGACATATGTCTTGATTTCGGCCACAAGAATCCAAGCTTCTTATAGAAGATAAATGTTTACATGCTTGGAGGGCAATTGAGAGAAGACTAAAATTATAAGTTTGAAATGAGCCAAGCTAATTATCTAGCCCACTACAAAGATAGGCCAAGCACTATAGATTGTTAGGGGGCCCCAAATGCAGAACCTACCTTGGGCAAAATGGCAAGATGATTATTCCCCTGTCGAAGTAGCCGAATTTACTCCGAGATGGTCGTGTTGTAGCTAAGATGGTAATCTCCACGTGTGCTGTGAATAATAATGGGACACATGTAAAGTGTTGGAGTAGTGACCAAGTTTTGCCTTTTTTAGTCTTTTTAATTTTTTACTTTAAAGCCTCGTTTGGTTCGTGAATTTATGGACTTAGGAAAGGAAAGTCATTAGTTTTCTTTGTTTGGTAAGTACAAGCTCTGGAAATACTTTTCTAACAGAGGAGAAAATAGGGGAAAAATCATTCCACTCAAACCTTATGGGATTGACTTTTACTTTTGATTTTTCAGCATTTATTACAAAAAATTTGGATAACAGTACTCCTACCTAAATATGTTATTACCAAATTGGTGTACTTTTGAATTTTTATGATGTTGGTTTTATTTTAAAATATATGGGTGTTATTGAAATATTAATATATTTTTACTTTCCTTTCCTGTACCAACCAAATACCGAAAGAAAAATCAAATGATATTTTTTGAATACTTTCCATGCTTTACTAAACCTATGAAAGGAAAGATGGCAAGAACTTTAGTTTCCAACCCCATAAAAGATAAGGGAATTGATTTTTTTTCCGTGAACTAAACGAGATCTAATAACGTATTGTAACCCTAATTAAATACTTATAAATAGAAGAAAGAAAGCTCATTACAACAATCCAGAATTTTAGGTAATTAACTATAGAGAGAGAAAGCTGATAGCTTCCTTGTATTATTATCTACTAAGTTTCTTACTTTTAACCTAATACAAACATATACACAAAAATAAGAGACGTACTGCCAGAATAACATCAACGCTACCAGGGGAACCTACCTTATACAAAAAAATCCTTGCTTTATTTGTACTTTCCATTACTTGTTCAACTAATTATTGCTCTGAACTTTTCTTATAATAAGACCCAAATTTTTTGGTATACACATATGTTATTATCTGTTAATTATGTAAAATTTTGTGTCCTATTTACTTTGTTAAATTATTATTTTTTAAAAAACTTGACTATGATTATATATGTACATAAATGTATATACAAAAGCAAACTCAATATATATGCTATGCAAAAGATATATAATTTATACAACATGCACGAGTAACAAGTTAGTATGGAGTGTTGACCTTGTAGGTCTTAATCTTATTTTGATAATAATAATAAATTAATCATGTGTAATTTAACATGTGTGTTGAAGTTATTATAGCCACATTTCAATGATTATCATTAGTGGACTAAAACCGATCTATCCGAATCAAGATCATTCCTCTACAAGCGTTGGATAAGTCAAAGAAAATCATTCTCATCACTCACAAGCTAGCAATGCATTTCATGAAGTACAAAAGATCAAGGATCATATGCTAAAACTTCAAGGGAAAAGCTTCAAGTGAAGAATCAATTTAAAGAAACAAATCGAAGCATTCGAAGACTCACCTATTCGGTAATTGAGTGTTTGCTTAGGATTAATGTAAAGTTTCTTAATTGATTGATTATATAGATCAAACACAAACTTGCATCATTGTTAGATTGATCAAAACCAAGTTTGAATCAAAATCATTTCAAAACATCATTCTTATAAAAACCGGTATTGAAATAAATTCATATTAATTTCAAATGATCATATTTTAAGCTCTAATAAAAATATGTCTCTTAGAAACATATCTTTGAGATTCAAAAATCATTAAAATTTTATTTGGAACTAAGTTGTTAAATTACAAAAATATTTTTATTTTACATTTAAAATTCGCTCAATTTTTGTCCAGTTTTGATCTAACGGTTAGATGGAGGCCTTCCCAAACTCCGATCATTTTGAAATTTTTACAGTAGTTAGACAACATCTCCTGAAAATTTTGACTAAAATTTGAGCATGATCCAACAGTCAAATTGGGAGAAATTAACAAAACAAATTTGAATTTTTTGTCAAAACTAGCTGTTGGAAAGTTTGAAAATGTATACCTTGGAGCCAAAACCTCTCTTAATCATCCCCAATGGCCATATGGTTTTGCAAGCTATATATATGATGTCTTAGACATGTTTTAAGACACTTGAATCATTCTACAAACTTATTTTACATATATACAAAGTTATTCAAGTATTCAATTCATTTTATTGATCATATTCTTTATTTTTTAGCTATATACTTTGATCAATCTTGATAACTCTAGTGTGAGCTTCAATTGTATTCTTTTAAACACCTGAGAGTTATTGTAAATTGGTGTGAATCACCAAACAATTTAGTATTCAATTATGAGAGGTAAATCTCATAGGAAAAACAAGAAGGTAAATTCTTGTTTAGAAATTGTGAAAGGTAAATTTCACAAGTTTAGCAAGAGGGTATCTTGTGAGAGTATTGTGGTGTAACAATACTTGTAGAGTGTGTGAGACAACACTTGTAGAGGTTTGATTTTCACCCGGAAGGAGATTGATTTTAATGGAAATTCTCGGGGAACTAACCGAGCTCGGAGTAGGCGGAATAAGCCGAACCGTGTGGACAAAAAATCTTTGACTTCAAATTGGTTCAATCTTTCTTACTCAATCTCTTTATTTATTTGTTATATTAATTGATTGAAGTTGCTTATATTGTTGCTTATTGTTAGGATTGATTATTTAATTGATTGTTTTCCTTGATAAACTTATTTAACTAAGTTGCTTTGCTTAAATATTTTAAAAACGTTCTAATTCCGCATTAAGTTTTTAAAACCCTATTCACCCCCCTCTAGGGTATTTTCCGACCTACATGGAGTAAATGAGGCTTGCCTTTATTATCACAATTTTGTGTTAGGTAGTTTTGTATCCATGTTTGAGAATCCACAAATACGTTCATCGGGTCTCAACTTTTAATTATGGGCTTAAAACATCGGAAATGATTCCATTGTTCCATTTACTTCTATATTAATGATAAATCAAATCATGTGTCATTCTATCATATTCTAGATGTAGGAGGATTCTTTTCAAAATTGCCAGTACGTTTTACGATAAAACGAACAAAAGATGTGTGCAAGGGGAAATGCTAAAAATAAGCCTTTTCCCTGCACATTTGTTTACAAAACCAAGATTCTATAGGGTTCAGGAACTATATTACGGATTGAGAAAGTGTTAAACACCCATTTCGCTCTTTCAGTCTATAGTGGTTTTATATATTTATTCTATATTTGAAAACTTGGATGTTTTTATTGACACTTTCTAGAAATATCTCAAGAAAACTTGATTTTGGGAAAAACGAGGGAAAAGAATAAAAACCTTGTATTCCATGATTTGATGTTTGATTTTGTCAAAGTTTGATTGCTAGTGATAAAAGTTTATCTTATTTGTTTTAAAATCATGAGATTGATTTGGTATTGTTTTCTCAGATAACAATATCAATTATCTTGTTGGGTTAATTTAGAAAAGATCGAATTTTATCGGTATTGATTTGATATGTAATTTGATCTTTTGAGGAGAGTGCCTCAGATACATCACAATATTTATGAAAGATATAATATATTTACGTTTAATTTCTAAGTAAGCTTTATCAGTTTGGATTTTAAAAACTTAGTTTTATCCGAATGATAATAGCCTTACTTCTTCTGATTTTACAAATGATTTTTATCAGGGTTTTGACAAGTATTTTTGAAAATGATAAACTATCAGTAACTTGACAATAAGTTTATCTAACTAGAAAGTAGCTAGAGTAATAAATATAAAAAGTCTACATTTATGAATAATTAAGTTAAGCAATTAAGATAAAACAGGTACGCATATATGTAATTTAATTACTAGAAGAGACTTTAATTACTTTCATGACGATATATATAAGAATGAAAGAGAGAAAATATAATACGGCAGAGAAAACTTTTGGCGGATACTAACTTTCATTCTTCAGATATTTTCGAAAATTCGATTCCAGAATATAATACTTTCGAGTGTTGAGAGTAGACTCAGGAATTCTTTAGAAATCAGACGAATATTAGAGCGAACTTGAAGTCACTTTGAAAGTTAGAAACTTAGTAATAATATAATTTTTAGGGTCCAAACTTTGTCCTTAAACCCATGGGGGTACGTGTTTATTTATAGTACTGGAAAGGGTTTATTGCGCACAAAATGCCGTTTTTCGTGCGACAAATGACCATATATCGTGCGAAAAATTGTTGAAATAATAGTTCTGACAGACTAATGTGTCAGAAAGTGGTTGGTTTGTGTTTAATGGATTTGTCATGCGACAAGCTAGGTTTGTCGTGCGACAAATTCATCCAGTAGGCCTGTTTGTCATGCAATAGACCTTTAAAACAATTTCTAGCACGTGTATGAGTTTTGGAGTCAAAGTGTACTTTCCAAGAACTTTTACCCTGTGTTTGGATGGAGAAAAAAACTCGGGATTTAAGCAAAAGTCGGGATTTGGAACGCGAAAAAGTGAAAGTCCATTGTTTAGGTAAAATTAGCAAAGAATTTGAAATTTTACATGCAGTAAATTTGCTATATTCTGCCTTTTAAAAATTCGACTTAAAATTCCATGGTATGAAGACGTCATTCTCCAAATTCCCACTTAAAACAAGTAATATTGTAATTTATTTTATTTTTAAAATTTTACATACAAGATATCCAAACATGAGAAATTACAATTGAAGATATTTTAAATGATGTAATTTAAAATTCTATCATTTATAATTTCTACGAAAATTAAAATTACTCCATCCAAACATAGGGTTAGGGTTTTTAAAGGAGTCAAAAATTGTGGTGTCTATACCATGCAAGACCGGACCTTGGATTTTTACATGGGGTGTGTGAATTACGACCAAGAATTATAAAAATAAATAAATTAAATACTAATGGTAGACTTGCTCTATTTTCAGTCAATTTTTTTACACAAATAAATTATCAACAAAGTGTAGTGAAAGTAGTTTCTCTTTATTAGAAAACAAAAAATGATAAATGCTTCGACAAACATTTATCCTCAACTACATAAAAGTTAAGAATATAAGGCTTACATAACAAAAATAATAATAATAAAAACAAAAATAATGACATAATTCACCAAATACATAACTTTTCACCTAAATAAAGATTAATCATATTATCCTAATCTATTGATTGAAGTCACAAATTACTATGCCAACATCTAAAGCTATGTGAATGAAACATAGAGTGCGCCAAGATAGGGAAAAACGAGCCACAAACGAAAAAAAGTTTGAAATTAGAGATTGTTTCTTTATTAGAAAACAATTTATTTACTATCGTAAAATTAGATATATTGAATATGTCCTAATCTATAGACCAAAATAAAATAAAAATATGTCCTAATCTCATCAAAGGAGATCTTTTTGCAAAACATTTGGCGCAAGATACATGGGTCGATAATGAAGCTTCCTAGTAGTAATCAGTTTCTATAAAGCATGTATAACCCGTAGTATTATTATAAATATCAAGCAAAGGGGCTGAGAATAACCCTACAAAAATAATTTATTTTTTTCAAAACAAAAAGAAAATTTAATAGCACCACAACAAAATTGAGAAATTGAAAATGGGGAACCAAAATTTATGTTTCAAGTTCAAGTCTCTTACAACAATTGACAATGGATTGAGGAAGCAATACACATAAATGGTGGAAGTAGTATGCAAATAAAAAAAAGATTATAGATTTAAGGAAGTGGATGGTAAAGAATTAGGTGTTGTTCACTTGCCACTTAATTTGCCACTTAAATCTGAAAACTTAAAATTTTCAGATTTAAGTGGTTGACAAAGTTGTTCACTAACTAAAAAAATTAAGTGGCCACTTAATTTTTACCACTTAAAACTTAAAATTTTCATCCAAAATTTTAAGTGGCAAATTTGTCACTTAAATCTAAAACTTAATTTTAAAAGGTGTAAAAGGTCCATTTTACCCCCTCTCTTTTATCAAAACCCTTCTTTTCTTCCCTTCTTCATGTGCCAATTAGCAAAACTGTTGTTAAGGTTTGTGTTCCCTCTCTTAATTTTATTTTTCATGCCTTCTTTCAATTATGTTGTTTATTCTTATTAAATTTTAGTTTATTATTTAAATTGTTAATGTGGATAGCTACAATTATTTCATATGTTTTTGGGTTTATTTTTTTAAACTTCCATATCTACTGTGTAGTTGTTTCTGATTCTTGTCATGCGTAAAGTCTCTAAAAGCTAATTGGGCCCTTATGTGCTTTATATATAATTGATGGATGGATAGTGTTGTATTATAGATGGGTCATTAGAATCAAGTGATCAAAATAAAATAATAAGGGTAAAATTGTCATAATAATTTTTTTTTTCAGTTTTCAGATGTGTTATATTCAAACAAACAACATTTTTTCAGATAAAATTTTCAAAACTAAACAAACAGCTTTTTCAGTTTTCAGATTTTAATTTTCAATTTTCAGTTTTTTTACTAAACGCTACCTTAGTAGCTAACCTTGTTGGATAAATAGAACTTTGGGTTGGCTAGAATGCTGGATATGGGAGAAGGATGGGCTTGGGCCAGGGGTGGGATAATGCTAACAAATGTTTTTTTTTTTACTCTTTTGCCCTGGGCTTAAGCCCAATCTGGCCCAGGCCCAGGTCTACCCCTAAAGATATATTTCCATTGAAGATCATGCTTGATTGTGTAAATTTTGTAATTATAAAATTAGGTCACTTTATATTGGTTAACTGCAAATTTGTACATTAAAAATAATTCAATTCTAACTCACAGTATTTGGATGATTTAAATGAGATATTCAAAGTATTAGAACAACAATATGTTTTAAATTCATTTATGTACTTTAAAATTTTGTCTAGAGATATCAACATCAAGTATGGATACTAGATCTCTTCAAAATATAGAGTTTGGGTGAATTATCGTATTCAAGAATTAGAAAATTTCAAATCTTACTTAAAATAACTTAATTTGAATTTTCATGATTCAACTTGGATCGACATATCATAAATTCAATTTTCAAATCCGAACACAAAGAAATATAAAAATTGTAAATTACCTTATTATCAATTATCTAATTTGTTTGTAAATATTTTTCAATTTTACTTAGATATTCACATACATAGAAAGCGCGTTTTGAACGTCTAGTTTAATACAAAGCGATAAATTCATTGTACATTTTTTTTCTTACATAATACAACATTTTTTTATACAAACACAAATAAGCATAATATAATATTTTTCTTACAAACAATGAATTCACAGCAATCTCTACAATAAAGGTGGAGGTAGATTAACAAATAGTTTGATAACCATGCCCATAAATTTTTTTATCTATAATACAAATTAATAAAATATTATTCACTAATTTGACCGTTATTTATAATTTACTTTTTTATATAAATTATTATTTTAATAGTATCGAAGGACACCCGCATTACCTAGTTATTATAATACAAAGAGAGATTAACAAAAACAAATTTGCAAAGTTATTGAAGCCCAAGCCCAATAAGCCTCCGGAGAAAAAATGACATTCATTCCTTCCCCTTCCTACCTCTTCCTTCACTCCTCTCTCTCTCTCTCTCTCTCTCTCTCTCTTCATTTTCAGTTACACTCTTTGACATACGCACAAATAATCGAACCCTCTTTTTCACCTAATCTTTTTCTGTAAGTATATATATATATATATCTCTTAACTTCTTTATACTCTTAATTCATACATGTATATATATATACTCATTGAGCTTTTTTATATATTTATGTTCGTTTTAATTCATAATAATTTTCACTTCAATTACTCTGCAGTAGCGACCAAAAATCAGACGCTGTTTTTTGTTCACCTAATCTTTGAGTGTTCTTCAATCTCATAATATGCTTGTCTATATATGTCTACTTATCAATTTTATTTTTATTTTATATCGTATAACTAAGTTAATTTACTCCCACTCATTGTTCTAGGGTTTTTGATTGGTACCATTTGTGCTTTGTTTAACCTAATTTGTGAGTATCTCTTAACTTGTATATATATATATGCATATGCATATAAATACTCACATGGACTAAATATACACACACATATGTATGTATGATTATCAGTTCAATTTCTCCGTAACTGAGACAACAAGCAAATGCATTTTTTCACCTAGTGTTACAGTAATTTTCTTCAATCTGATTGTACTTGTATATGTGTATATATAAGAACATCAATTGTATTTTGATAGTTATTGTTTATCGAAGTTAATTTAGTGGGTTACTCTCACTCATTGTTTTTTTTTATACCAATTTGTGCTATTTTTCTTGTATTTTTTTGTATACTCACATGGGCTATATATATGTTTTTTTTTTTGTATAATCACTTCAAGTCTTCAATTACTCCGCAATTGATAGAATAATCAAACAGAGTTTTTCACCTAATATTTCATTATTTCTCAATCTGATTATATTTGTATATTCGTACATATATGCACATTTCGTGTACTTCTGATTTTTACCGTTTATCTAAGTTAACTTCCATTCATTCTTGTAGGTTTTGTGATACTGATTTGTGCTCTTTTTTTTTCTCGCTCTAGAATTTCAATGGGTCGGACTAAACTCGATAACGAGCCTAAGAGTTTTATGGACAGGAATTCGTTATGCAAATCTATAATTGAGTCTGGTTTACGACATTTGAGTCACCAACTGGCTAGTAAAGAATCATCTCCGGACGCAAACCTTAGTCCTAATTTGGATGATTTTAATTGGGGTTACTGTACTGAAGTACAATTGGAGGAAATACTATTGAAGAACTTGGAGTTTGTGTATAACGAGGCTATCTCGAAGCTTGTTGCGTTGGGCTATGATGAGGATGTTGCCCTTAAAGCTATACTGAGGAACGGGCATTGCTACGGTGCAATGGATGTGTTGACTAATATAATGCACAACTCTTTGGCTTATTTGAATAGTGGGGGTGGTGGAAATAATGCAAAGTTAGAGGAATCCGAGACGGATTTTGTTGATTTGAAGCAATTGGAGGCTTACTCGCTTGCGGCTATGGTATGTTTGTTGCAACAAGTTAAGCCTAATTTGAGCAAAGGGGATGCTATGTGGTGTCTGCTCATGAGTGATCTTCATGTTGGTCGAGCTAGTGTTATGGATCTTCCGGTTGCTCCTTCACCTAGTAATAATGGGTGTGATAGTACTAATAGTAATCCTGGTGCTGGCAATGAGGAGAATGGTGGTAACGGCTTGGTTGGGGTTGCGCCGCCACCTTTGTGTAAGTTTCACGGGGGTTGGGGTTTCGGCAATGGAGGTACTTCTAAGTTTCCGATGAACGGGTTTCTCTCATACGCATCGGAAATGAGCCTGCAAAGAGAAATTGTGTGTCCAAAGAGGTTTAATCTTACTCCTTCGATGAAGGCTTTATTAAAAAGGAACGTTGCAATGTTTGCCGCCGGTTTTAGAGCCAACTCAAAAGAATCGCAAGCTTGCACAAGCTCTTTACCTAATGAGGATTCTTCTAGTGGAAATACTGAGAAAACTGAAGAGCCAAAGAATACGAAGAACCAAGAAATGGTGAACTTGATGTTGAGTAAATTCCGGGATTTGAATCTTGATGGGAATATGGAGTACGTCCCTGAGGATCAAAAAGACGAGATGATTTTGAGTTTGTTTCATCAGATAAAAGATCTCGAGGGACAAGTAAAGGAGCGAAAGGAGTGGGCTCACCAAAAGGCAATGCAAGCTGCAAGAAAGCTCAGCCATGATCTTACTGAGCTCAAGAGTTTGAGGATGGAAAGGGAAGAGATCCAACGGCTGAAGCAAGGGGAAACCACCCCTGAGGACCCCACGATGAATAGACTTAAGGATATGGAGAAAGCTCTGAGGACAGCTAGTGGCCAAGTGGATAGTGCAAATTCGGCTGTGAAAAAACTTGAGACCGAGAATGCAGAAATTAGAGCAGAAATGGAGGCTTCAAAGTTAAGTGCTTCGGAATCAGTGAAGGCTTGTTTAGATATTGCAAAGAGGGAAAAGAAGTGTTTGAAGAGGCTTTTGGCTTGGGAGAAACAGAAGGCTAAGTTGCAGGAGGAAATTGCAGAGGAGAAACAGAAGATTTTGGAGTTAGAAGAAGAGTCGGTTCAGATCAAGGCGGCTCAGAAGGTTGCTGAGGTGCGCTAAATTATTGTTTTACCAATCTAGTTGCTTAACTTTGTTTTAAGTTGAAAGGTTCCTATGTACTCTTAAATACTTACGGCCAGAACCAGCCTAGAAATTCATGTATGTTTGTTGAAATATGGGGGTTGCTCCAGAGCCATTGGTGAAGTGCCACAAAAGCCCATCACATGGGCTTCAGACATCTCGCTTGTAGTGCATGCATGCTGGCACCAGCTTGGAGCTTTATCATTGGCTTGGATTTGTACATTAGTCATTTAGTTGTACCCTTTATCTTCTCTTGGTTCATCAATCAGTTTGCTTAACCCATGTTAGTCTTATCTACTTAGGAGCTGTCTTTTTAGTAGCTATCCTTGCTTCAAACAAGCAAAATAGGGCGGGCTAGCGCAGCTATATGGGCCTTCATAAGGGCTATTGTATTAAATCAAAGGGTTCCTATGTACTCTTGAATACGTAGAGCTAAACCAGCTTAGAAATTCAGGAATGTTTGTTGAAGAAATATGGGGTACACCATAGCCAATGGTGACATAAGCACATCAAATTGGCTTCACACAGCTGCCCTGCGGAGGAAAGAAATTTGAGCTTCACCGTTATTATTAATAATGCCTTCATCCTTGATAGAATAACCCATCCAGATGGGGAGAACTTTTTTGATGGATTTAGCATTTTGATTTATTCTTGTTTGTCTTTTGAGTCTTCGTTCGTTTTGGAAGGCTCTATACTTCAATATGCCTATGTAGTCGTAGTCGTTAACATGGAAATTAGAATAACTCGTTTTGGGATATATAATTGTTTTCTTATTATATACCTATTCCGCTATTCTATAGACCATTTTTTTCCTGATTTGCTTCCGTTCTTGACCTCAGGGGGGATCTTGGTAACATGCCCCACCAATTTATTTATTTTTTCTAATTTGTGAACAAAAGTGACCAAGAGAGTGTGCCGCTATTTTTTCACAGAGTGGCACACTAGTTTTCCATGAAGTGTTCATTTAGATAAATAGGTGTCCCAATGGTTAGTGGAATATCTTTTTGAGAAAAACTTAGATCCTTATTATTATTATGTTTGGGTGCCCCACCTTGAACAAATTTCTGGCTTTGCCGCTGCTTGACCTGCGCATATTGGCTGTAAGTCGTATCTTGTGGTTTGTTTTTCTAGCAGCCAACTTTGACCAGAATTCAATTTTTTACCCGCTTTGAATCACCAATGACTTGTCCAAAAATTAAAAAATTACTGATTACGACGAGTTAATAACAAGAAAATAATTCGTACGGGTGAGTCTACACATGTGAATAAAGCTGCACCCCAACACTAGGTAATGGCTTTTCTGCAGCCCAAATCGGAAAGGGTGAAGATTGATCAAGATTGGGCTTGGAAAACTTAACTGATCTCAGGGTTTGGGTTAGCTTTGACTTGAGCCACTTGGATTCTTGAATAGTTTCATGTAACGACTAACCTATCCGTGTATAATTGTAAATGCTGACTCTTTTGTTTAATCACTATCCTTGATGCTAGATGGATATCCCAACTCCTTAACAATACATTTTGAAAAATACTCCCTCCATCTAAAATTAGGACTCCACTATACCTTTTCAGGACGTCTCAAATTAAGAGTCGACTTCCTTTTTAGAGCACAATCAACATACCGAAAGGTCCAAAACTCATGATAGGAAGCAAGTTTTGTTCTAAACCATTGATTGTGATGAAATTAGTGCATTCTTAAAAAATCTGAAAGTCAAACATGGGTTCTTAGTTAGGGACGGAGGGACAGGGAGTATCTGGGGAAAAGGAATTGTTTGAATATAGATGGATCCTAACTTCTTAATGACCTTTTTAAACATTAAGTGGACTATAGAAGGATCAATAGTTGATAAATACTGTGTCAAAAAAATAAGAAGTTAATAAAATTTAATGTTTTTTATACAAAAAAAAAGGTTAAAAAAATTAATTGTCAAACAAAGTTGTTAAATCATTGGGCTTAGGTGGTCACTTGACCTCGGTGCCTAGGTTGTGCTTAACATCCTCTCCTCTCTCACAGCTCCTACACTCTTTTTTGACTGTCCCTTTAGAAAAGGGTAATAGTATTTGCCAAAGCAGTTGTTAATAATGCAAAAGTAATAATGCAAAAGCAAATAATGCATTGCATGGTTGTACATCTTGCTTTTTAAGTATCTTATTTTGCTTTGGCGTTATGGAAATTTGCTTTGGCAATAGTGTTACCCTTAAAAAAAACTCTTAATCTGAACAGTATCCAAACCAAACACTGTCCCAAATTAACAGACCACAAATCCTTTTTGGGATGTCCCAAATTAAGAGTCCATTTTCTCCTTTAGAACGTGATCAACGTACCAAAACTCTTACCAGGAAATAAGTTTTGTTCTAGACCATTGATTGCGATAAAACCAATGCATTTAAAAAAATGAGGAAGTCAAACGTGGAGTCTTAATTAGGGACACGGGGTATTAAACAAAATTCAATATTGAGGTAATCCAGTAGTTTACCTGTACGCTGATGTGTTTATTTTGCATATTTATCATATTCCCTGCCTTCAAATTATCTCAAATCCACCGTTAAACTAATATTATTCAAATTCTATTCACACACACAACAGGCAAAATGGAGGCAGGCGCAGAAGGCAAAAGAGCTAGCCCTAGCAAAAGTAGAGGAAGATCGCCGCCTCAAAGAAGCAACCGAGGCAGCCATCAAGAGAAAACAAGAGGCCTTGCGTCTAAAGATTGAAATAGACTTCCAACGCCACAAGGACGACCTCCAACGGCTTGAGCAAGAACTTTCCCGACTCAAATTCACCGCCGAGTTACCCCCCCAAGGTGGGACCCCACGGCCCCCTCAAGGCCAGACCATCGATGGTCTAATTCAAGAACTAGAGGAGCTCGATGATTCAACAGAGAAAGAAGCAAGCTACAGTAGGGAATGTGTAATTTGTATGAAAGAAGAAGTTTCCGTTGTTTTTTTGCCTTGTGCCCATCAGGTTCTTTGCGTCCAGTTGCAATGAGAGTTATATGATGAAGGGTAGGGCTATATGCCCGTGTTGCCGGGTCCAGATAGAACAGAGGATTCGTGTTTTTGGGGCGAGCTCATAAAATTCTGGTGTCTGTTTCTGGTAAGGGTAACAAGATGTGTTTCTATGGTCCTTTCTGACCATGAGGAGTTTTTGTTGAAATAGGAGAAACAAAATGATGTTTGAAATTGTTTTAGGACTCTGGATTTTACTTGCTCTGCTTCTTTGAACGTGCTGTGGTTGAAGTGTTTTGTTTGAATGTAAGTAAATAAGCAGCCAAGCCTTTTTATGGCTTGTGAGATAGTTAAAAAGTATTTGTAGAGGATCTACAATAGTGGCAGTATAAATTTACTAGAAATGCTATGTAGTCGAAAGAATGCTCCAAAAGTTGTAGCTGAAATGAATTATCACACATCTACGCTGGAATATGAGAGAAAAATTGACGAGTGGTTGAACTGTGTTTACACTTTTTGGGAGTTTTTTTGGGCTATATAGCAATTTTTAACTTATGCTCGATTTATGATTGACCTAGTCTCAGGCTCGTTCAAGATCTATTCATGAGATAAATAAACCAGGGTTGTACGTAAGTAATTCTTGTTAGTTTGTCGTTTTTTCCTTGATTAGTTGATGACACTTTCTAGTTGATATTTAACTAAGCTACTCGCTCTGCTCGGGATCATCGGCTTAGCGGATTCAAAAGCAATGGTAGATCGCATTGAAGTTTGATGATTGTTAAAAAACAAATTTGATGGCTAGTTCTTTGGCTTATTTAAGAGCTGGTTTCATGCACACTTGTTTTGCTATTATTGTAAACTACTTTCTTGTCACTTTAGCTTCAATATTATGGATGCTCTTATTTACTAAACGTTAATTGAGTAAATGTTTTCCTCGTTTTTAATATACAACAATATCCACAAATAAATGTCGGATACTACAATACTAGTTTTTTTTATCTGAACCTAAAGTCTAAGCCTTATTGAATTTTCATCCTCTTAATGCAGCATCTTTCTCAATCTCCCAATATAATTTATGACTAAATCCTCGGGTTTCAAAGGGGAGGGGTCGTGGACTCGAAACTTGGTGTCACCTTTGAATGTCACGCTATATACTTGGTCAATTTCGGTCCAGTCTCATATGTTATGTTCAGATGTTAGAAATATACAAAGACGTGGTAAAAGTAAAAAATATTACCAATTTAATAGATGGGTAAATTGTATTCGCGTTTGTTGTACACTTGATGTAGCATGTAGTGAATTGTCCATGTAAAAGATGAATGACTAACTATAAATTTCATATTTACATGTTACAAAATTTATAAATTTGTACGTGTGGCACTATTTTATTAGAATTTTATAATTCAAAGAAACGACGGGATTATTGATCAGATTAATTTCACCAACTTTTCAAGTCTTTGTTTTGAAATTTACAACCAGTTTATACTCTCCAATATAAAACACCAACTATACATGCAAAATATATTTCTCTTCCCCAAGGAAATAATGCAAGCTTGTATAACAAAAAAATAGTTATTATCCTTGTAAAGAACTTTTTTTTTTTTTTAATTTGAATAGGAAGAAAAGAGGAAATTATTAAGAAAAAAAAATCATTTTTTTTTCATTATCCTTATAAAGATCTTTTTCTTCTAATTTAAATAAATTAGGCAACACTAAATCGCAAAAACTAGGGCCCTACCGGGTTCGAACCGGTGACCTCTTGATCTGCAGTCAAATGCTCTACCACTGAGCTAAGGACCCAATTGCATTCCAAATATTACAATATTATTTTTAAAAAGGTCCGGAGCACTGTAATGGCAATTACATTTGAATGCTAGCAAAGTTGCCACGGTTTGGATATGAGAATCCCGTTTCCTTTCTCGCATTGTTGAATAACATGTGTATTTATGTATCAATTGTATTGAAATATATATATATATTCTAAGAAATGGGCCTAGTTTTACAAAATTATACCTTTATATTTGATTTAAAAAATGCATTTTTTTCCATTCAAATAAGACTACTTTTTTAGTTCTAAATACATTTTCCAATAGACCATACGTGTATAGCTTTTGATAATTATAGTTTATATTTTCATTGAGACAAGGAACCGTTCACAACCACTTTCCAAAAAAGTGAAGCATTAACCTCTAAGAATCACATCGAAAATTAACATAAAATAAATAATCTTTCGATACATCATCTTATGTGTAAATTTATTTGCTCAAAAAGGCACCCCACGTTCGTTGGTGTAGCCAATGTTTTTTTCTTTTTCAATGGGGTCATTTAATAGATTATTATTTATTGGAGTTTTATTAAAGAAACTCCAATTATTATATTCAAGACTAAATGCATGCTTAAAATGATTTTACTCATCAAAATTGACCACATTTGACCCCACTATTTATTGTTTTTCGAGAATTTTAGCGGGATCATTAATTGTTCTATCTCATAATTTTTTATCATACTATATATCTTTTACATTTTTTAATTAAGTAGTCATTGGACTCCATCAATCTCTTCTTAGCCACGCCCCTGCACACGCTTATTCGATACCTCCTTCAACAAGGTAATATGGGGCTGGAGAATTGCATATTTTTATATAATACATTAATTGTTTTTGTTTAAAAAGGGTTCATACAATTAGGCTTTGAGAGCACTTTTATAAAGTTCAATTAGTGTGGTTTTTCTTAATTCAATATTCCGACCCATTTATGGGAGGAATATATTGAGGCATTTTGGGAATTTATCACTGCCTCGCGGACACGTGGCGTACGTCATGTTTATTTTTGTAATTTACAAATTTTTAGCATATTCAAATTAAATTACACTTCATTCCTTTCATGGATTATTCATATATAAGTGAGGAAGTATTTGAAAAAGTGACATGAAAAACAGATGGATCATGTAACATGTTGCTTAATTAGATGATTGGTTGAAGTATTTTTTGACAAAAATAATTAATCAGCAAGAAAATGTTATATATTTATTGCTTTAACTTTACGGTATTCTTTGATTCAAGGTGAAATATTTTCTATACGAAAATCAAAAAATATATATACTATTATATAAAGTCAGGACTAAATTTAACTGTCTTGAAATTGTGTCAAACTTTTGAATTACTTATTTAACCCTTACGGTCTCTTTGTTCATTAAAGAAATACTCGCAAAAAGGTTTGAACCTTGTATATATATATTTGTACATTTGAGCTTTGGTTGTGGGAGAGAGATTCACTTTTAAATCAAACGACGATTTAAAGACTGCGAGATAACAAATACAGACATACAAAACGTGTATTATGTAGCAAATTTCATTGCTATTTGGATAATTAATAATGTGAAAGAAAAGAAAGTAATAAGTTATATGGATGAACCGATGAAACTTGGATAATTAATAATGTGAAAGAAAAGAAAGTAATAAGTTATATGGATGAACCGATGAAACAACCAGGACGATGGAATCGCGTGTTGTTATAGAGAATATAAGTTGTTTGCTTAAAAAGAGTTCATGGAAAAAGGCTTTTGAAAGCACTTTTCAAAAGTTCCATTAGTGTACTTTCTTTATCTATTTTTTACAAAATTATACCTTTATATTTAATTTAAAAAGTTTTTTTTTATTCGAATAACACTACTTTTTTAATCCTAAATACATCATCGAATAGACCATATTTATAGCTTTTGATAATTATAGTTTGTATTTTCATTGATACAAGGAACCATTCACAATCACTTTTGGGAATTGTTATTGTTAATCCAAGTGAAGCATAACCTTTAAGAATCACACCGAAAAATAATATAAAATATTTAATCTTTCAATGCATTATCTTATGTGCAAGTTTATTTGCTCAAAAAGACGCCACTCGCTCATTCGATACCCTTTGAAAAAGGTAAAAGGGGGCGGGGAATTGCGTGTTATTATAGAAAACTTTGTTTTTGTTTAGAAAGAGTTCATATAATTATGCTTTTGGGAGCACTTTTATAAAGTTTCATTAGTGTGGTTTTTCTTAATCCAATATTCCCACACATATATGGGAGGAATAGTTTTGAGGGCATTTTGGGAATTTGTCTTCATTGACATGCCGCGTCATTTTTGTTTTTGTTTTTAATTTTTAAAATTTGAGCATATACAAGTTAAATTACACTTCTATTCCTTTCATGGATTCTTCATATCAGTGATCAAGAAGAAATGAGGAAATATTTGAAAGAGTGACATGAAAAACAGATGGATTTTTGGTGGTAGACGATTGGTTGAAGGCTTTATTGCTAAAAATATTCACCAAGAGATTGTTACATATTTATTGTACCTTTTGGACCTCAAGGTATAGTACGAATCGCTGTGAAACATTTTTTATATGGGGAAAACCAAGACCTTTTCTATCTAGATGAAAGTTACAAAGTTATATTTTACTTTTACCTAGATGAAAAATACTTCACTTAAATCAAACAGTGTATGTATTTTTGAATTTGATTCTAGTTTCTCGGGTCAATTTAAAACTATAATAAAACCCACTAAGTTATTTAATTTTTGGACCAGAATCAAGCCGTCAAAAGAAATAACCTAGACCATATATTCCAAATCATTGAAGTGGATTTGGTCGGATTCTATGGTTTGATTGGTCCCTATAAACATCCCTTTAATGATCAGTGATTGTGGCGTATGTAAATTGTATTAAGTAGTAGTTTTATTACCATTTAGATAGTTAATAACGTCAAAGAAAAGAAAAAACTAAGAGACGTGAATGAAATAACTCACAAAAATATTAATTGTTTTTGCTTAAAAAGAGTTCATTAAATTAGGCCTTTCATTCAAAGCACTTTCCTAGAGTTCCATTAGTGTACTTTTATTTATCCAATATTCCTACCAAAGGGAGAAGTAAGAGTTTGAGGGCAGTTTGGGAACTTGACTGTTATTCCTTTTAATGAAATTTCCACACATCATTGGTCAATGAAAGGATTGGGGAAAGTATTTGTAAGTGTTGACACTAAAGAGCAATCCCTCTAGCAAAAAGCCATAAAGGAACAATGAAAACCAAACTATTAAGCAAGTTCTGGCTCCAAACAATTGTTGATTTTGTGTCATGTTAATTTAAAGCGTGTTCTTGTTATATATACCACTTTTTTACTACTTATAGCTAGATTTCAGTAATCCATTTGTGTAACTGTGTTTAATAGGTCAACCCGCTAGTGAATGAACTCAATACGCTTTGACCAACCTACAAAATTTGCTCCCTAACACTACATGCATGCTTAAAATGATTATACATTATATTTAGAAAGTAGTACATGTAATGGTGAGAAATAATTTTAAGTGGTCTCAGCAATCACCACCATTTTATCACATTGTGTCTCGTTTTGCTATGTCTTGGGACATATTGAATTATAATATGCTATGTCTTGGAACATATCGAATTTCTTTATAAGTAAAGGTACTTCAAAATATATGCTAAAAAATGATGAGATACCTTTCATTCACTTGAAAAACATAACAGTATTTGACAGTAAGAAGCTTCAATAAAAGAAGCTTATTTACAAAGACTCGTAGTGAAATCTATAAAAGTGATCATCACTAAAGGATCTTTCTTTCTTTTGTTTTTCCCAGCCACCAATCAACATATACCAGAAAAATATTTCAACCTTTACCAATTAATATAACCAATCCTAAAATGTTCTAAGGTTGTGCTCAAGATTTGAAAATCCAAGAACAACGATAAAAAAGGGGAAGTCCCGGACAAATATATTCTAGTTCCCAAAGAATCCCGTATAGTTTCCATGCCCCGAATATCCATTGAAATCATCAATACCTTCAAATTCCTCTGTAAAATTTGAGTACAATGAATTGGATGAGCCTTCGTATTGACTAAACGGCTCCCATGGAGTCAGTGAGCTTGGGAATTCGTGCTCCGGAAAATACCCCGACACCCTCTGGCCTTGTGGGAATTCCTAATTCAAGCGAAAAAGTCAGAGAAATTTCGAATCAAGAATATGGAAAAAACCCACAACTTTAAATATATCAAGAAGCCAAGAATTGATCCTAGTTCTCTTATCAAAGAAAAATTTCTTCAGAACTTTCGAATCTAGAATATGGCGAAACCCACAACTCCAAATATATCAAGAATTGATCTCTCTCTCTCTCTCTCTCTCTCTCTCTCGTTTCAAGTTTATTTGTTCTCTAAGAATTGTAAATTGGTAAATCCGCACTTTTAGTCGTAGGATTCAATTCAAGAGCTTGAACGACTTTACCAATTTTCAAATTCAAGAAAGCATAAAAGCTCGTATGAGACGAGGATTTAGCATTACCTTTGAGGAATCAAGGATTAGGTCCGGTGAGACCCATTGGCTTGAAGGTATAGGCCCCATTGAAGCTGGTTCATAGTCCATCATCGGCCTACTTTGATATGGAGAAGCAATGGGACTTGCATAATTACTCTCACTGCCCATAAAACTTGCTTGAAATGCCATGTCATCGGGGTTGACCATGGGCTCATTCATAGTTCCAGTAGAGGCTGAGCTCCCATTGTTGCTCGAACTCCCTCCAACTTGTTTATCTTTTATATCTCCGTTCTTTTTCATGATTCGGCACAAGGCAAATGGTCCCTAAAAAAAATTAAATTACCCAACACAAATGTTCACAAAAGAATCATAAAAGTTGTCGTCCATAATGTCAATACTTTAGATATCGGGCTCCTCTATAGTGATTTTCGGAGAGTTGAAGAAATCTTGACCGTTAATTAAACGTTAGATGGTTCAGATTTTGACATGCAGTTTTTGCCTTGAGTCCTTGCCAAACGCAAATACTATTGGTCAAAATCTAGGCATTCAATTTTAAAGGAACAATCCAGATTTACTACTTCACTCGAGAGTGATTGGAATTTCTCGTGTAAGCTACTAATTTACCTGAAAACTTGGAGGGGATACAGAAACATCATCACAAAGGCGATATTCGTGCATAACCCAATCCGTTCTATCCCCTAAAGGAGCTCGACCGCGATAAAAAACAAGGGTCTTTCGATACCCCACCACCGAAGATTGACACATTACTTTCCGGTCTTTACCAGTGGCTTTCCAATACCCGGCTCTAGTGGCTCGATTTGTACGCGATCCATTTGGGTACTTGCGATCACGGGGACAAAAAAAAAACCATTCCATATCGCGGTTTGGAAGGAATGATTTCTCTGTTCAAATTCCCGAATTCCAATATGAATAAAGTTAGAAAGGGGAAAATGTAGCTTTGAAGTGAAAAGTAAAATGAAATGAGAGAGACCCTACTAAATCAAGATTTTGTCATTTGCTAAACAAGAAACAAGCAATGAAGGGCTCACTTTCCATCACACATTATTCCCTTTGCAAAAGTGATAAGACCCAAATTTCTTCACTAAAAACAAGATTTTATTTTGAATCCACAAATACATAACACGTCAAGAACAAAACTAATATAAAATTAGGAATTATGTGGCTAAAGGCAATAACATTGTCATTTGTTTAATTCATTGTCTTATCTATGATGAATGTTTAGTTTGGTTCAAGTTTTTGTACATTCAAAGAATCCATTATCGATAAATTCGTATAAAGTCATAATTCACGTGATGCTAATTTATTTGGTAAAATGCAAACTTTGTACGTGTAACGAAATATTTTCATCCCTACTTCCAAGAAATGCCAAAACTCGAAACAAGTACTATTAGGCAGAAATGAAAATTGATATTTCATTAAGATCCAAAAGCATGCGTGCACATATATATATAGAGAGAGGGAATGTGTGAAGATTACCAGGCAGCTCCCAAGGGTCAAATTTGTACAAATCAATAACAGGAATTACTTCAAGTTCAATCTCAAGTCCCTCTATTTTCCTCTTCAAATAATACTCAACCAATTCCTCATCAGTTGGGTGGAAACGAAATCCTGGTGGCAATGATGCCCCTGCCATTTCTCTCTCTCTACCCCTCTCTAGAGTAATTAAAACAGAGGAAAGAGAAAACTAAACCTAGAGAAGTTTACAGCAATTTATAGACACAGTTAGATAAAACCCCAGATTGTAGTACCTATTGAAAATTTGAAAGATCCAAAAGTAAAAGCTTTTAGCAACACAAAACTTTGTTTCAAGAAATGCAAAGAATTTCCATAAATTGCACCCCTTGAACGACAGAAACATTTTCCACACGGAATTCAATTTTTTTTAAAAAGAGTCCCCACCAATTCTCCTCTGAAATTCAAATCCCAGGAAAGGAAAAGTCAATTGAAAACAACTGATCTTGACAATACCCAGAAGATGAAATTGCCAGAACTGAACAAAATAAATCCAACTACTCTATGAAAGAAAGATGATTTGAAAATCTACCAAAAAGTAACAAATTTGGACTTCTTTTAAAAGACCCAGAAGATTAAAATAGTTAAAAGAATCTTAAATTGGAAAAATTGAAATGGGTTTGAAGATTTTTGAATGAATGTTTAAAGGTTTTGTTTAGGAGAAGAAGAAGAAGAAGAGTAAAAAGAGACGAGTAGGTTAATGGGGTTATATATAGGGTTTGGGGGGGGGGGAAAGCCGTTTGGCTACAATTTTTTTTATAAAACACCGAAAGTTGAATGGGGCTTGTCTCAAGCTAACACAAAATTCCAAAGCAATATTTGGCCCTACAAACCTAAACTGGATTCACACTTGTCACTTTTACTTCTCCCGTGTTTGTCGAGGAGGTTATAGTACACCAGATTTGGCGGCACAATTGATTCGTATATAATACTAATATAATGCATAGATTTTACAAATTAAATATATCTATATTTCAACATTTGTAAAATAACTATAGGATTTTTTGGTGTCATAATATTACCTGCAGCGAAGTTAACATTTATGAAAGTTCAAGCAAAACCCTAGAGTTTGAGCAATGTTACACTAGTTCAATTAGGAGTGTACAATGAGTTGTGTCAAGTCGAACATAGGGTTGTTCAAGATTGGCTTGTTAGTCATTTTGAGCTTAATTTTTTTTCAAGATTAGCTTGCTTAGCTCTTGAGAAAAACTCAAATAAGCTTTTAATTAACTGACCCGGGCTTGAATACCTCAATTTTTTACATAGTTTTACAATGTTTCTTAGCTTATTGAGCCAAAGTAATTAACATGTCTAGTTTCAACATGTGTTCAAGTTTAGTTCATTTGTTTATTAAATGAATCTCGAACAAGCTTCTAATCAAACGATCGCAAGTCGAGCTCGAATAGCTTGGATTGTTTTACAGCCAAAGTTCAACGGCGAAGTTTCACACCTACAGTTAGTTTCTGTTCTTGTTAGAAAATTCCATATGTTACTCCTTAGTGTCATTTTTTTTTTTAGTGCATTTGTTCAAAACAATTGCACATCATGTTTAAAAATTATTGCCTATCGTGGTGAAAAATAATTCTGGAGGTGCTCTTAGCAACAACTTTTTACTTTTGGCCAATAAACAATTGTGACAAAATCACGCAAACCCTAGAGTTTAAGCAATGTTAAACATTTATACTAGTGAATAGTGAAGCTTTGCATAAAGCATGCCTATTTCACAAAAATTATGTGACATATCATTATTTTACATAATTATAATATTGAATTTTTACCATGTTTAATGTTGTATGATTCATAAATAGCACACTCACTCCCATTTCTTCAAGAATCCTCTTCTAATAAATTTGTTAATGACCAATATCATTCAAGATTAATCTCATAAACTCGATATCTTCTAATCATGTTTGTCAGGGTCAGGGCCGGCTCTAGAGATTTTGATGCCCCAAGCGAAATTAGTATGGACCAAAATTGAAGCCCCATATCATTATTAATATTTAATAACGTACATTCTTCACTTAAAATCAAATTAAAAAACCATTGATCAATCTTGAAGCTATATTTATATACTTGAATCTTAAGTACCAACGGGCTTGATTCTATCCTATTATGCACTTCCAAATCCTCCTTCCCCAATCTTAAGTACCCTATCGAAGCTATTAGTGGCATGCTTTAACTGCTGATATATGAACATCAACACAAAACACACACACATATATATATATATAGAGAGAGAGAGAGAGAGATTCTTAGTAATTAAAGGAAATCCAGATGGGACATGCAAAGAAGAAAGATATTTATGTTTGGGAGGAAGATATATATATATATATATATAAATATATGAAGTATACTCAACAAATCAACATTCCACAAGATAAACAACTCATCAATCTTTCAAGAAATATACTTCATATCAATTATCATACTATTAATCAATAATCATTAATCAAGATTCAAGAAACGGAAAAGAAAAGGAGAGAAGAGAGGCTGAAAACGGAAAAAAAAATTGAGAAAGAGGGGAAGTTATCTCTCGGATGTCTCTCCTATTTTAATTTCATTTTAATTTTCAAAATATCCCTCAACTTTGATTTCTTACAATTAGGTACCTTAAATGTTTTTTTTTGGTGCCCTCTTTGGGAGTGGGGCCCTAGGCATTTGCCTAGGTTGCCTCCCATCTTAGCCGGCTCTGGTCAGGGTAACATTTCGTAGTAAAAATTATTAGTTCTTAAGTCCGAATTGTCGAATTATAGCATAACATTAATGCCAAATGAGTCATTTTTGGCTTTGTCAGAACAAATAGTACAAATACATTATACTTTTCAATCATCAACGCAAACGAATGAGGTAGTCTAGATGGTAATATAAGTACTTTACTTCTTTAAAATCATCTTTAATGATATTTTATATTTAATTTTCAAAACACTTTATATATTGAAAAACATTTTTTAAAATATTACGATACTCATATAAAATGCTATTAGCGATACCCTTACTCTAACAGTTATTCGGACTTTTGGAGGGGGTTCACATTATTCTTGGTCACAAGTTCTTTACATCCTACCACATCATCATGAGTAGACAAAGCACTTTTTGCTTTATTTTTATGACAGTGATTGTGTGATTGGGTATGGCCCAATGTCCAAAAAAGAGGTGTCCTCCAAAGTTCTTATTCATATTTACTGACACTTTTTTTTTATTTTTTTGGTCGTCTAATTTCTAAATAACCAAACAGAACCTAGTGGAATTGAATTGACATGTAGATGATATAAAGTTTCAGTTTTGTGTTCCTGTATATTGAATCAGATGGGACCAACTAATGACAGAATTAGCAAATAAACTAGTACATTAGGAAAAGGGTGGGAATAGAAGGAGAAAAAGATTGCTTATTTGAAACTAATTATATATGAATATAGTAGGGTGATGTTAATAATTGTCAAAATAATTATTTATATTTTGCGTGAACAACGTAAAATTTTAAAAACATACAATACAACTTCTCAAGGTAAATGCTATACTCTAACAAAAAAAATATTGCCTTTGGTAATATGATTACCAATACGTATCAAATCGATACCATATACTTTTTTCAAAATAGAGTTTGATCTTCTACTTTTTTAATAAACGACTATCTTCCCTAAAAATTTAGGTTATAATGTCATATATAATAGAGGAGAGATTGTAATTGTAATTTTTATCATTGATTCAGTAAAATCTTTGCTTATGTTCATAAATATAATTCGATATCATGACTAAAATTGTTAAATTGTGTGATTTATTTTGTTCGCTTTCGTTTTATTATTTGCTATATATATTAAGAAGTTTACATATTGTAATTAGAAAGAGACCTTTGGTGAAATTAGAGTAGAAGCCAGTTGGATAAATTCTATAAGTTCTAGTTAAGCCAAAAGGGAATAACTGATAAAGCTGTTATTAAAGAAACTATTTGAGATTTATGGAATGTACTTGCTTTTCAGTTTTCACACTTGGGGAAAGGGCAATCAAAGTGAAGAAGAAAGAAGCTGGCCCAAGGCTTTAAGGAGGGGTGTTGGTTACAGTTGCAAACCATATATTGATAGCATACTTTGTTCTTTTCCATTGTTGATTTTTTTTTTGTAGTAGTAGTTTGAAATGTTAATTTGAATTTTTCCAAAATTGCAACTTTTCCATGGACTGTATTTAGTTCGTTGAAAACTCACTGTATTGAAAATATTTTTGATGTGAGGAGTTTCTATGTAAATAAAATGATTTGTGCTTGTTTGAGTGGTATTCAAAATGGTGCAAATTTACTTGTACTACTTTATAGTGCGCAATCGATTTGCATTAAAATATGAAAAATAATATAAAAATAAATCAATATCTTTTTATTTATAATATCAATCAAAAATCATGTCTTCATTTTTGATACAAACTAAACCCTCCTTTAGCATTTTATTTACAGGTATCAAACACATGCACCGTTAGTGCATTTGGTTTTTAGTCTTTGAATGATGGACATTAATTAAATGCTGAGTTGTGAGTGAAACCTTTGAAACATGTGTTTGTGTTGTGTCCAAATAAACATCTAAATAAATAAAAAAAAGTTTCAACCTTATTTGACTTTTAATACTGAATATGTGTCATTTGAGAATTTTAATCTTATTATTGTAATGAATATTAACATGTGATATAGCAAAATGATAGGAATATATAGTGAATTAAAATACCATATCATTAAGATGAAGCATTCAACATTTAAAATTGACGACATTCAAAATTTAAGAATAGGCGCCTTATAATACTTAATTTTAGCATATTTGCTATTTATGAGAAAGTAAACACGGATATTATCTCTTAATACTTTACAGCTATTCATTCAACCAGTGGCATACGTAATCAAAAAATTTTGTTAATGGGTTCATCAAATAATGTACCAATTTTTTGTCAGAGATTATAATATCATATATATATATATATATGCATATTCACAATAGGAGCAACAAAAAATTGTCTGTATGAAAAAGTTGGGAAATGGGACAAATGCCTAGAGTGAAAAAAATATCAGAAACAAGTATGAAAGATCGAGAAAGTGCCTTGTGTAAGCTACCTTCAATATTATTATTATTTTTAAGATTTGACCCCACTATTTTTTTTTTTTTTTTCTTAAATCAAGTGGTGTCAAATACACACCATAAAACTAAAAAGTGCAAAAATATTATATATTCTCCCTTTATTTTTATAACTCAAGTGGGGTCAACTAACCCCCACTATCTTTAACCTAGCCATGCCCCTGCATTCAACACAAATCAATTAAGAAGTACCCAAGAAGAAAAATGGTTCAAATTTAATTTCGATCCAAATATATGCAGCATAACTTGAATCAAGAAGTGTTTTTCATTTAAGTGTTTAATTTTTTTTGGGTTTTGTGTATTAAAATATAAATGAAATATATATTGATCACCATAATGTGTAGTTTAATTTGTCCTGCATAATATATGAGGATTTGAAATTAATGAAAGGGGGCTGCTGCATATATATATAGTCTTGTTGAAGTTGCTTGTATGAGTTCCTCAATTTCCATGAAAAAAAATATGGGAGAAACTTGTAAAGGTATAATAGAAAGACTAAGTTTAGCAAGTTAGGAATATTTTGTCCACAAATTCTTTTAATATATCCCCATTTTCAAATCTATCAAAACAATTAAATAGCCCATGTTTTGACACTAAACTACAAAAGTACTACTGATCAAGAATAAATTATTTAATTTCTAGACTGGTGAATCTTTAATTTATACTTAAATTATATTGTCCACCAAATTCCAAAATATATGAGAAAATCAGCACCACTTGTATCACGTTTTGAGGATTTTGTAGAAATTTTAGGCATACATATATCTTGAATTTTTGCAGTTACATGTGTATATGCGAAAAAAATTCAATGGATTTGCATCATACATTGAACACTCTTTTGTAACAAATTAAAAGTATCATATTTCCTTAAAAAAGTTAATAAATCCAACTGTTGTATCTAAACATGCACACTCCAAACCCTTCATTTATTAAAAAAAAGAAAAAAAAAAAGAGAGAATAGTTTCAAGAAAATCTACTATAATTGTACACAACAGCTGTTTCTGTTAAGCCTGAATATTTACCAAATTCAGAGGAGAAGATAAATGAATGGGATTGCCTAATCTTAAGTGCTTAACCCTTCTTGTTGGCCAAAAGTCAAGATATATGGTATATATTATTTATACTATATATATATATATTAAGCATGACAAATAACCCTTTACGTTTTAAAAATTATAATAAAATTATATTTAAGCAAAAACTCGAAACTCAAGACTTTAAGTATGATAACCACTAACCGTTATCACTAGCCAAACACCACTAGATATATTTAGTTAATATGTAAAATCAACGTGTAATATTGTACACGGCATCGAGTTTGCCATCGAATTTAGCTAGTACATAATGATGATGTTTTCATTTGTGCTTTTTATCAAATCCAAACCAAAAATCGAGTTTTCTTTAAAAGCAGTAACTTTCTTTCGATATAAGTTTCATCTCCAGGCAGCTCACATTAGTTTGGATAGCGTTAAAAAGGACACTGTTTGTTCTTATTTTGGCAAATATTCTTGCACTGGCAACCATGCAAACAAGCCAAGTTAAGAATATTTGAATTCTGCTATTTCTTCTTTCTAGTTTATTGACTTTTCCTAAACTCATCAATTGCGTGTTTGAACTTGCACACAATCACTTGACTAAATAACCAATTAATTATTTCTTAGTCGATGAAGGGTAGAATTAGTGGTTAGGGTCAACAAAGTGATTAATTAATGTCAATATATACTTTTGATATATTTCTTTAGTGACAATATTTGTGTTTTGTCACAAAATATATTCCTTGAATGACGAAACATAAAATTCTTCCTAAAAATTTGCAACAACCAAGACTAGGAATGAAACCATGATTCGAGGGCCAAATATTTACTATCTATTGTTCCAAACTAAGGATATAGCTATTTTTTTTAACTATTTGTTAAAATTACATTGGGGTGTATACATGGTTTTTTTTATGTCTTTGTTACCTCCAAATTTTCTTTACATATGTTCCTATTAGATGGATCTATTGTCGATCTCTAAGAAAAAATTTCAAAAATTTCAATACTTTTAGACACCCATGTGCTCATACTCCAATCTAATAGTGATGCTCTAAGTACTATTCATATATCAATCATTCATACAGGAGGGTGGAAAAAAATATACAAATAACGTACGTATGCTTTGGCACTACTTATTGGTTCTAAAATACGGCCACATGATATTTTACGACTATTTAATATATTTTGATTGTCACTTGAGTTATATTTGAAAATCTTAAAAAACGAACTCATCAAAAAACATTAGGAGGGGCCATAATATGTAATATTACGACAATATCTAATAAAAATACCACAAACATAAGGGGTGTCAAAAAATTTGGGGGAACCATGGCCCCCCTCAAGTACCACTTAGTTTCGTCCCTGACCAAGATGGTGGCAACAAAACTCAAACTTTTGTGACTATAGAAGACATTACTGTGGAAATTTTTAGTGTGGCAAATACTCTTAGTAATCATTACTTTTTGCGATGAAAAATCATTTTTTTGTCAATTTTTAGTGATGCAGTTTTAGTGACCCTGTAGTGAAGAAATCATGTCATTAAAGGTAATTTGTGACGAAAAACAAAATTTTAGTGGCAAAACATTTTTGTTACTGAATGGTTACTTTTTGTTGACAGAAAAGTGTACTTTAAGATTTCATATTTTGAATAAATATATATTCCACACAAATATTAAATACGACACAAACAATTATACATGATATATATCGTTAGTCTAAGTATTTTCTTGCCTGTTAACAACTATCCAATCATAAAGAAGGAAGTATCTTCGAGCAACTGTGCTAGTTTAGTTGGGGACACTTAGACCTCGAAGAGATTTTGGGTTCGTTTCTCGCCAAGGGTGGGGGGTTGTTTAGTGTTTGTAATTAAAGTGAGAAACTTATACCTCCTCATTAAATAAAAAAAAGAAAGAAAATAAATTCTTTCTATAAATAGTCCTTATAAATTTGAGCATCACATAATTATTGATGCATATATGTGTGCCGCTGCATGAATAATGAGTCATACCTAGAGCCTAATTCACTTAGATTTGAGGTATATATTCTAGGAATAATATTTGGTTGTCTATTAACTAATTATTGATGATTAAGGCTCAATTTGATAACAACATGGAAAAGGAAAATAAAAACACTTTGATTTGATAAGAAGTTATTAGAAATAAGTTGAGGCATGTTTTTTATTCCATGCTCATTTTATAAGTAGATGCCCTCCATTTTTGAAAAAATTCTCCAAGGAAAAAGCCACAAAATAAGAAGATATATCACCACATGTCTCAGCTTATTTTCCAACTTCTCACAAAAATCAACTTTTTTTATTTTCATTTTCCATGTTGTTATCAAATGGACCCTAATTGAATAAAAATAATTTCGTTAGTCTATGAAGCATGGATATTGGCACAAGACAAGGATATGACACGACACGGACACATTGACACGTAAAATCTTAAAAATTTAGGATACAGGCACACCGAAGAATAACCAATAAATATCTGAATATATATGTAACCATGCGGGTTCGCTCTGATATCATATGTAACCACTCCTAAAATGGCTAGCTCAGTTGTAATTTAGGATTATTGTTCTCACATATATACCAATGACCTATCACACTATTGATGTGGGATATTTTGGGTCGTTACAATATAAATTACGATTTTTATGAAATATATATATATATATATATATATCATACGTATGAATGTAAAATTTATAATCAAATAATGAATAATTTGATATATGTATGTTATGTAAATTATTAAGATATTTATTCTATTTCTCTCATAGTCTTTCATCTATAATATTTTACTTTAATTGTTATAAGCTTCTTTTGAATTTTTCATGTAATTAAATTTATTTTGCAAAATAAAATAAAGTTTTATTACAATATAATAAAAGTGGAGGACACTTATTCAAGAAGCGTCAGACACATGCAATACTCGAAAATTTATATATTAAATTATGTACACATGAAAATAAGTGTCAAACACGTGTCCGGCGAGTGTCCAAGGAAGTGTCGGTGTTCGACACAGACACGTCAACCTCTAAGAAGCATAGACAATCCTAAGAGGTTGACATGTCCATGTCGTATTTAAAAACACACTCCAATTAGAACCCCTTAATACAGGGAAAGTTTGGTTCCATAAATGACTTGATTTTAAAATCAGTTTACTTTCGATGAATGAATTGCAAATTTGTGCATTTATAAATAATTCAATTCTAATTCATGGAGTGTTTGAAAGATTCAATTGATAAGTTTCAAATGTTAAGAGTAAAAACATAATATAAATTCTTGTATGCTAACTAAAATTGTTTAGAATCATGAACATCAAGTGTAAGTGTAGGCACTAGACCTCCTCGAAATATAAAGTTAAGGTGTATTCCCTACTATATATAAAATTAGACAATTTTAAATTTTATTTGAAATAACTTAATTTGAGTTTTCATAAATTAACTGTAATTATTGTATTGACAATTATTCATTTTTTACAACTAACACAAGAAAATGCAAATTTTAAGTTGAGGGACACGTAAGGTTAAACCCACATATACAAAAAGACAAACAAATATGCAGACAAACTTGCTAAGCTTGGAGGCGCTCAAGCTGAAAAATCGGTATGAATGCTTGTTCCTTCGAGGGACCTTATTGAAGATTTCAAGGCTGGCATGCAGGGTGTGTTATGCAAAACCCTAAATAAATCAAGCTACTAACACAACGCAAGGGACTCACAACAAACAATATGTTACCACAATCAATGTTATCACGCACTAAAAACTTCACAAAAAAACAATAATAGAGAAATCAAGAAGAAAAACACTCACCAAATACAAGAGATAAGGCAATATTGGGATAATATAATTTTATCGCTAAATGAAAATACCTAGAATGTTACGATTCAAAACCATGACAAAATGCCTTAGTTATGGTTCAAAACTGTGATAATTTGAGTGATGACAAAAAAGATTGTCACGATTAGACACCGAGACATTACACTATTGGCATGGTTTAGTAAGGGGATCTAGTGCACAGTAATGAGTGATATTGTCACAGTTTGAAACCAACACAAGGTTTAAGTATTGTCACAGTTCAAAATCGATAAAAGAAAAAACGGTAATTAAGAGCATTTATAACAGTAAAAAAGAAAATAAGATGCCTTTTTCCATTCCTATTGTCACGGTCTAGAAAAATTCTAATATATACAAAATTTAAAAGGGCATATAAGATGCCCTTTTTCCACTCCCATATGATCGTAACAATGTATAATAGATTTTTTTTAAAAAAATTACAAAAACAAAATCCCTATAAAAATTCTAATATATACCTACAATTACAATCCCTAAAACCAAGAAATACGTAACAAATTCTCAATGCAATCATAATTCCAAAAACTAAGAAGAAATACATGCCACCAAATTTTCATTGCAATTAAAATCCTAAACAAAACCAAGAAATAGACACCAAATTCTCATTGCAATTACAATCCCCAAAACTAAGTTTTTGTGTACCTCTTTGTATGTGATACATCATTATGATGCAACCCCAATTGTTGGAATGTGATCGTACCATTTCCTAAACATTTCCACATATAATAAATCATAAGTAATAACACTAACACCTTAATTATATATCCATAAATTTATTATTAGGCATTTAAACAATAAACCATTTCCACACACAATCAATCATAAGTAATAATACTGACACATTTTGTAATGCCCTGCTCATGGTGGAGATAAAAATTGAATAACAGTACACAAATATCCATAAATTATAATAATTTTCAAAATGCATTGAGATAAACTCCATGTCCAAATAACAAAAAAATATTTAAGGTCTCATATAATCTCTTACTGCGTCCCAACCTGTTCTCACCACAAGTACCTGTGGAAGAAAACATGTATGGGAAAGTACACCGTACACAATGAATAAATGAATTTCACATAATTAAATCAATAACAGCAATGAATATGCTTATTTCAAACAACACATAAGGCTTCATACCCGGTTCTCTCATGGTCACATGCCAAATACCACAATGCCATTCATACCTTACCTCACCTATGTCCTCACACTGGACATTGCAAAAAGGCTGTTGAAATGTTGGCAAACCTAGCAAGTGTACTTAGACCATGTACCAATCGATCCTCTTGGCATTTTAGCCAACACATACAACAACAAGGCCAACAATAATACCATGGAATCAACAAATATGCAATAACAAGAGGAATACAAGAATAAGGACAACAAAGAGTGCTCTAGAGCTTTAAAAGAATTAATGTATATTGAGTACTGCCTATATCTTAAAATAAATATCAAGAAAATAGAGAAGGGGATAATGATCTAAAACCTTGATTGTCGAAACTCTGACATTCTTACGTACGTCATCGTGCTCCTTTAAATCTATAGAATAATTTTTCCTTAAGCCAAAATATGATTTAAAATATTTAGAAGGATATATTTTTATAGAGAATGAACTTAGAAACCCCTTTAATGTTGGTTTGGGATGATTTGGATTTTTATAAATGAAAAATGAAGCTTTTAGGACTTTTTTAATTTCGCCATCGACTTACAACAAGCCCATGTTGAGCCCCGACAAGCCCCTATCGGATACCAGTGCATTTTTGCATTTATGGGCAACTTCAACAGGCCTTTGTTGAACCAAAATCTCAAAATAAACACCCAAAATCCTTTCTAATCAAAACTTAACCACAACAACGAAAAGTACTAAACGTAAAATAAATGATGGAGCATAAGTACTACTAATTTAAACATGAAGTGTTCCACATTTCCTTTTTGTGTTTTTCTGTTATGAATTGGGATTGGTTTGTTTATAATTGTACATTTTTTCTTGATCTACATGATTACTATATATATATATGGGGTTACCTGAAGAAATAGTCTAAAGCATTTGCCAATTAAAGCGATGCAGCTGAATTTTGGACTCCTCGGTGACCATGACCAGTAAATCCTTCAACAAGTTATATTCAACAATTTTAATCTACTAAATGAGATGGCTATACTTCAATAAGGAGAAAAAAAAAAGGGAAAATCCGAAGGAAGTTATGATATAAGTAAATATACATATAAAAACTAGTTTGTTGGCTATTAAACACCAATCAATTAATCAAACACCAAAATCAACCTAGTACACATTACACACAACAATTAGTTGGTTACATGATTATTATACATACAAGTCTTTTAATTAATGATCAATAAGCACAAACAACTTTTACTATGGTAAAGTAAGTTACACAAAAACTGAAGAAACCATTGACTCCTAAACAAAAAATTATATAATATAATGAATCAATTACTGATTGGTCGAGTTGGAAAGCCCTGTTACCAGATTCATATATGTCATTAAAATTACAACACGCATATTTTTTTAAAACTGGCACGATAAAGCGAAATTATAAGATATCATATGCTATTTCATTACATATTTAGATGGTAAATCTTTTAGAATTTTATGAAAAAATTTACCCGAAATTAATCAATCTTGCTCATGTTGCTGCTTGCTTGATTAATTAAGAATATATATATATATATATATTGAAGCAACATATAAAAAATAAAATGTTTAATTAAAGAGATAGAGAGACTAACTACATATGAGTAGGGACGGCATATACCAATGTTGACAACACTTAAAAACTCATTTATCAATTACAACATATTTGTGCATATCTCACAACCTCAAAAGTTGAATATTGCATGTATAAAATCAAAGAATCACCATAAGTCTATAGCTTAGTTTCATCAAACATATGTTAGTCAACACATCAATCAGAATGGAAACAAGCTTCAAGTTATAAGAGAAAGGCACTTACAGAATTTTATGAGTTGTTGCAATTGTTATTATTTTCTTGCACCGTATGCTATTTTGGCCTTTTTCCTCAAGTATATTTCTATTTTTAAGACCCTATTGGAAAATCATTGCTTTGGTTGTATTATCTCTCGGCATTGGATAAGCCTTTTTTTGTTTGTTTTTTGGGTTAAGATATCACTTGACCTTTTATATTAATTAGTGAACTATTTATGAAATAAATAAATAAATAAAAAGTAAGAAACACCATCATTAGTGATCAATTTAAATGAAGCAATATTGGGGAGTGGGGACCAACTTGAAAAACTTACATATAAAAATAAAAATGAAATGAATTCAACTATCTTCTTGAATTCCTTTCCTACTGAGATAAGATCTATGTTACTACAAATAACCAAATACACTATCAATGTAGAAGATCATTGTAATAAGAAATTATAATAATAACCACGTACCTTTTTAAGTCCCGACATCAATTCTTCTATCCTCCTTAACTCGGGCTTTGGACAAGCAATGCAAGAAATGTTTTTTGCAGTGGCGGAGTTAAAAAGTTTGGGCCTTTTTGCCCATTTTTTTAAAGAAACAAAACTCGACGAGGATAATGTATATAGTATATATTAATTTCCTTGTATTACATTAGCTTTTCATAATGTCTCATCTCCCATCCATTATTTGTAATTGATTTTTGGTGCAGAACTGGAGTTAATAATGGATATGCATTCGTTAATTTTACATATCCAAAAGTTGTTTGGAGATTCTACAATGCATGTAATATAAAGCAGTGTGACATCTATGAATCTTGTAAAATAATAAGATCATCTCAACAATATCCTAAGACTCAAAGAGGTCTAACTGCCTTCTTTTACACACACTGTAAAATCTTCAAACAGCTTTTAGATGTAAAAAATTAACGAATTTGTATCCATTGTTAAATCAAGCTTTTCACCAAAAATTAATTATAATTTATATAATATAATGGAAAAGAGGATATGAAATGAATTAATTGACTTGGCACTGAGCTTGCTCTTTGTTAGCCATAAAATGAGTGATATAAGATCTTTCAGTTTCCGAGAATCAGTTCTCCTTGTAATATCCACAACACAAAGGGTTAGAATAAATAGAAAGACCAAATAATATTAAAAAAAACATATATTAAGAAATTATAATAATAACTATGTACCTTTTCAAGTCTCAACATTAATTTTTTCTTTTCTTTTACCCGGGCTTGGGATCGTCAATACAAGAAATGGTTTGCATTGGCAGAGTTAAAAAGTTTGGGCCTTTTTGCACATTTTTTTTTTTGAGAAACAAAACCAAAGATAAGAATGAACATGTAGTTCAAAATATAAGACATAAAGCATAAACATGCAACTGGTATAATTAAATAAAATCATGCATGTGGAATCAAATGTACTACAAGCCAAAATTTTCAAATCAAGCACATATATTTCAAACCACAAAAATAAAATGTTAAGTCTACTGGTTTTACAATGTGTACTTGTAACGATTAATTATGAAAAAAGCTTAACTAAAAGCTTGGAATTCTCCCCCATAACCTCTTCCATCAAATATTTAGGCCACATTAAATAACCTCCTTCAGTATTAGCTCCCCCTTGATTGCCTTTCCATAACGGCTCATCTTTTATACTTGGAAGCATTTTAACAACGAAAACTTTAACTTCGAACGGAAACATCGGACGACCATGAACTAATGATCCAGACGGGCATTTTCACTATGGTCAATTGGGAAACTGGCTTTGAACTATCTAAATTTACGAGTTTGTAGGATTTTGAAAGTCTAGAAGTGTGCTTAGGCTTCTAATTACTAATTTTTCAGAGCAATGTAAGGTTGGAATAACACTTGTTTCTGTATTTGTTCTACTGTGCTTTCAAACTAACCTTATCTTTATCCATTCCGACTTCCAAGCTTTTAAGACCCAAGATAATCTTACTAAACTCATCGACGTGGTCGTTCATAAATGTACCCTTAGTATCGTCAAATTGAAAAATATTATTCTTTAAATATACACTATTATATATTGTCTTCTTCATATACTTGGCCACAAGCTTATTCTATAAGCACCGACGTTTTATTCACAACATAGTACGACGTTTTGAATTAGATTCAACCGGATAGTGCTACATGCCTGTAAATCGTATTCTTTCCAATTAGTATCGGACCATGAAGTCGGCTTGGCCGACACACCAACCAGTGCTATGTAACCCTTGTTGGACAAGAATATTGCGCATTTAACAATGCCACATGTCGAAATTCACCATCCTTCCATCGAGTTTCTAAACATCAAAACTTAGTAGCCGCCTTAACCTAAGGGGATTTATTTTCCTCAATGTGGCTTGCCTATTTTCTATGAACCACTTTCATTACACGTCTTTGACTATTGCAAAGCTTCTCTAACCTGGCCGCTTGAGTTTAATACCTAAAACCCTAATCGGAACTTATCATTCTGATATCAATTTGTTATGCAAAATCCTTGCTAAACCAAGCTACCAACACAATGCAGAAGAATTGCAAGAAATAATATATTACCACAATCAAAGTTTCCATGCACTAAAAGCTTCAAAAGAAAATAATAATGGATAAATAAAAAAGAAAAGCACTCACCGATAAACACATGAGATAAAGTCATATCGGCAGTGCCGCACTTCACCGAGGTGATAAACTTTTATTAAAGATTGGATCAACCTGCGTACAATGAAACCCTAGTTTTCTCTCTTTAGATTTTCCTCTAAATCTACCTTGAAAAATGTAACAATAGTCTGATTTTTACAATGAATAAATTAGCTAACAATTTATACAAAGTAAATATGTGACCTAAAACAAACCTTAGTCGCATAGGACTAGGTTTCCGCGCGCGCCACCATGCTTACGTACTGGTATTGCATAAAACAGGCACATATTGGTATGCCACTGTCCAGAACTTGGAACATTGGAGAAACGATACCACGCACCGGTATTATACTAATTGTTGCATACCAACATCCTCAAGTCTAAAGCTTTTTCCTCAGCTGCTTTGACCTAGTATACCAGTAGAGTTGCACATGCTCTATAGCGATATGGAGCTCATCAGTGAGCCAACTTTCACATGGTGTTCGTTTTGAGAGGGAAATATAGTTATTGTCATTTTCTTTCTATTTGTTAACTAAAAAATAAAAAGTTGAGAGAGACACCTAAACAGGACTATTTTATTTTATTTTTTGTATATACAAAAAATTAGACTTTCAAGAAAAAATACTATAACTTAACACAATAGTTTTCCAAAAAAGAAAAAGAAGCACAGTAGTTGTTTCTATTAATAACAAACTTAGAGGAGTATTGATTGAGATAGCTAGCCTATACTTTAACCCTTCTTAATGGCCAAAAGTTGGGATGGTATATATATATATGGGAAGAATCTAGAGATGATCAATTTTTTGGCCATTAATTGAGGATTAATTATTTTAAGGGGGATAAAATGATGAATTTTTTAATAAAACTTGGTGAAGATGATCTCCATGATTAGTAGATAATCTCCATCATATTTTATCAAAAACTTCAACCAGGAAGTAGGCTAGCTAAAGATTTGAAATTTTAGTAATCAGAAATGTACATATATATCAATTTTTTAGTTAACCTACTTTCCAGTTGAATTTTTTAATGAAATTTGGTGAATATGATTTACCTTATCATGTGATCATCTTTATCAAATTTCATTAAAAATTCATCTGTTTACCCCCCACCCCCTCCCCCCCCAAAGAAAAAAAAAATTAGTCCACATTTAAGAATAAAAAAATTAGTCCTCTTAACATCTTTCTTTATATATATATAATTATTTTCAGTTTTATTAAGTCTAACCCAAAAGAGAGCTTTCTTGAAAAACAGCAACATTTTCTTTTTAGTTGAAGTTTCATCTCAAGGAAGCTCAAATTAATTTGGATAATGTTAAAAAAAAAAAAAAAAAGTCCACATTAATGTTCCTATTTTGGCAAATATTCTTGCACTAGCAACCAAACAAGCCAAATAGCTGCCAAGTTAAGCTATAAATATTCTGTTTTTTAATTTTAACTAATTTTCTTAAATTCATGACTTCTTGAGTGATCATACTTGCAGTCGCGCGCTTGACTAAAATCACTTATTTCTTAGCTGACAACTTGGCTTAATTTCATAAAATCGAAAAAATAATTTAAATAATCTGGCACCAATTTATTTTTTAGTAATAGGTCTCGTTCATCATTTCACTCAATAACTAATACACTAATAACATATCAATTGATCGAGTCCCTTTTTTGAAACACAGTTCTGAGTTTCTCTAGATTAATTGTAACAACATTCAATCGTAGATCGAGGAAGAACTCAACCTAGTGAGGTCAGCAAAACTCGGCTTGTTCTGGGGTGGGTGTTTTGGTGGTTTAAAATCATAAAGGGTAATGATAAGAGGGTGAAATGCTAAACTTTCTAATTAAAGACAAAGAGTGTATTATCATAACACACAAGATGATTAGGCGAGTTAATTAATATTATCTTTTGGACACATTCTACTTTGTCAATATAATACATAGTAATTTTTCATTTTAAAATATTTTAAAATATATGAACACACTTGGTTAAGTGGTATATATATATATATATATATGATATATGTAATATAAATTTGAGATAATGGATCATGCCTCATTTATGACATTATTTTTATTGTAACATCTTGTGAAAAAAGGATAATTTCATAATTTTATAGCCCATCCAAAATTTCATCCACGTGTTTTATATATAGTATATATGTGAGCCCTAACAAAACTTTGAATATAAGTGGCTCAGTAGCTAGTTATCCTAAGTTTAGAAAATCATGTTCGACTGGGAACTCTCTAGATCGAGTTCTAATAGATGCAAAATCTCTAACGACTAGTGGTTTGTACTTCCATGAAAAAAATTAGTTGAGATGTGTGAAAGTTGACTCAAATATTCCTACTTTACAATAATAACACCAAACAAACAAACAAACAAAAAAGAAGGGTAGGGGATGAAAAAGTTGGTCAAATAGGGAGTGTATGATAAGAGAAGAATTGTGATCTTCTTTTTATGGGGAATTTGAAGCAAGCTTGAAAGAGCAACCTAGACCCTTATCCTTCTTTGTCTCTCAATTGGTCTCACCTCCTTTCGGCCCTTTTTGTCTCTTACCATTGTGGGATGTGTCTCACCCCCACCTCAAACCAACGGCTAATAGTGTACGAGAGAGAGAGAGAGAGAGAGAGAGAGAGAGAGAGAGAGAGAGAATGGGTTGTCATTTTTTTCAATATATGTTTGACCATGATAAAGATTTTGTGATGATCAATTTGTTGAGGTATTGAGGCACATGGTGGGTTGAATTCAACTTATTGTTTAGGTTAAAATAATGATTTTAGATATACTCAAACTAATTGAGATTTAAAAAAGTGATTTTATAAATTTAACATTAATATATTAATTAATGAATAAAGTGATAAAATTAAAATGTGATCAGTCTTACTCACTAATCACTGTATCCATTCACTAATCACTGTATTGATGTCAAAGTAAATTTTTTTAAATACAAATTTTAAATCATTCTATGCTAACTTTGGCAAAAGTGGGTCGTTGAAAATTAATTAATTGGTTTTGAGACAATGTACACTATAAATGAATTTGACTAATGTGTTAAAAGCAAAAAGATTATGTCAATCTTCAACACACTTAACGCGAAAGAATTTTTTGGGGCCGACTTCTTCGCAAGAATGGGGAACGCTCAAAATTGGTTGTATACATGCACATTAGTGAATATACAGACATGCCAAATTAAGTAATAAGTACATATGCAGCTTTATTTGAGAGAGAGAGAGAGAAGAATAAAGCGTTGTGTGGAGTTGTATACACGCGCATTAGTGGAACCAATTATTTTGTGAGGTAAAAATATCAACTCCTAAATAAAAGCTAGAAACTGTGCAATTGACGGTTACATAATTTGTAATTTAATTATAAGGCTCCCATTAATAAGATTAAAAATAATACTAAAAATAATTAATATTTGTAATAAGTTGAAAAATAAGTTGAGTGACACATGGTGATATTCTCTTACTTTATTTTTCCCATGGAAAAGAATTTTTTGGCGATGAAGAAGAAATTTTTTTTTCACTAAAAATAGAAAAAAATAAGAACACATCTACTCAGACTACTTGTAGAAATAAGAATAAGATGAAGTGGATCTCACCTATCACGTAACTTGTTTTTCAACTTCTTATGAAATATAATTTTTTTTTTTATCATTTTTAACTTGTTATCAAATTGAACATAATTAATATTTTTTTCCTAAATGAACTAAGGATAAGAGTGATTTTATCTATACATCTAGACTATTAACAAAGTGTGAGAAAAGCTTTTAATATCTCTAGTAAATTATCAAAATCCCCTGTATGGTAATAAATAAATAAATTAATTAAAATAAAAAAAATACTTCATTAATTAAGGGATTTGAACCTATTACCTAGGATATAAGAACAATGCCTTACCATTAGAACAAACACGAACAATAATTATTCAAATAAAGTGTGTGTATATATATTGCACACTAATCTAGATTCTAGTTATATGTTAAGTGCGCACAAATTTATATTATTATAAATTGGAAGCGGCTATAAGCAGTTACGACACATACTAATTTCAAAAGTTTTTTGTTTCACCCTTATCATTTTTATTTGAACAAAATATGTAATTTGCTGGACAGACTCAAAAAAGGTTTCCTATTTCACTCTTATTATTTTTATTTTAAACAACATATGTAATTCATTGGACTCGAACTTGCTACCTAAAGGTTAAAAATATGATTTTTAACTACTAAACCAATAATATTTTATGTAAAGTTTCTACACATGCATCAAAATAAAATATATACATGTATTATGTGTACTTCCGTATTCAATTAATTAGAATTCTCTCTTGCCTTTAATATATAACGAAATAATATAATACTTCGTTATCCAAACCATCTAGTAACTTGATTATATGTTTTCTCTCCTTTAACAAAGGGGGAACGATTGAATAATGAATTGTTACTAATCTATATAATCTTAATATAAAGGCTAAAACAAGATTTTAGTCAAGGGGCCTAAATTAGAAGTCGTGATTTTTTTAAGTATTAAAAAATATATTTCGTTATTAGTATGTCTATCAACATTTATGGGTACTCGTAAACATTATGATAGTTAGATAATTTTATGTCATCAACTTAAAACAATATGTATTCTTTTTTAACGAAATTGGAATTATATATTGAGTTTTTTTTTTTTGGTCATATATATAGTGAGTTAGATTGACAAAAAATATGTGTAAACGTGAGACTTGAAGTGTAATAAATTAAATTAATTAAGTCTATTAGAGAGAGAGATTGTGGATGTAACTGTAACTGTGAGGACAAGTGTCGGAAAAAGTGCAATTCCAAGTCATGTATTAATTTAATTTGGCTACTAAATCTATAAAGTTTATGTGTGTGTGTGTGTGTGTGGTTGGGGGGTAGGTAGGGGCCCTAAAATCTTAATTATCTTTAATTTAATGACGATCTGCTAATTAAAAAGGGCAGCCTTCACCAAAAAAGACCAAAAAAAGAAAAGAAAAGTTATTCCCCACATATTCGCACTAAGTGACAAAGAAAATATATTCTTGACCTTTAAAAAAAGAAAATATATTCTTGAACCTTCACAATAACCAAAGATGATTCCTCTAATCATTTAATTTAATTACTAGTTTTCTTGAAAAAAGTTTTAAGTTAAGAATTAACCGTTTAATTATTTCAAAGACATAATAAATAGTCTAAATTTTGTAATAGAAAATAAATTTTGTTGATCATTGATACTGTTAAATTCAATTTATCTTTAAAAGAAATGTGAAAGTACAATTGAGATGGATAAAATTCTTGATATTAACTTTGTCGAAAGTTAAATATTGAACTAGTGAATAAGAAATTTCTTTGAAAATAGGTTTGATTAATTTCAAGTTGGCCCCAGACAAATTGTGTAATCCTAAACTTTATTTCAATTTATTTATTTTTAAAACTCTAGTCAAGTTATAAAGTAATTTGTCAAAAATGTAATTGAGCTAAATATATAATTTGGGGTAGCCATTTCTTATAAATTGTCGTTGAAAAATTAATAGTGATACCGTATAAGTTGCAACTTATTATATATATTAAAATTTGTTGAATCCCCACATACTGTTATATATGATTAGGTTGGAGTATATGTTCGCTCAATAGTCATGACTAATTTGATAAGTATTTTTTTTTTCTCAACGATATGGTTTGAACCCTTAATCCCTCTTTACCCTCTCAAATACGAGGCAACACTTACCACTGTGATATAAGATTATTGACAATTAGATAAATGCCTTCCGAATCTGCAACTAAGGTAATTAATGGCACACTTTTGCACCTTCTTCAACATCCTACAAGAATTCTCCTTTTATCCATGTATTAATATCTTGTTTTTCTGTCCACTTCAAAATTTATTGGATACGACTTAATATAACGAATCGAACAATAACCTTTCAATAATGAAATCAAAAGTTCAGATCTTCTTAGCGGTTCTTTTGTAATAAAAAGTTTCCTTGCATGCAGGAGAATTCGTGAATTTGCGTCACAAATAAAACCTTTATAACTTTTATAATATTAGAGTTTGTGACACCACGCTATTGTTATATACAACTTTCGTAATGAATATTTCTCACTTTAGCATCGAACTTTATTCACCTTTCCATTTTACATTTCGATATTTTGCCTATGAACAAAAAACCCAAGAGTACGTAATTAAGTAATGTTTTCGAATTCATCACTATAGCTAATTCTCACAAGGGCTATTGTGATCTATCCTAACTAGGCTAAACAAATTTGAACTTGAAAGCAAAAAATAAAAAATAAACTTGTTAGTCATTAAATTTTATCACTAGTTAGAAAGCTGTTGATAAGTTTTAAATAGCAGCTATATAATTAAGAAATCAGTTACGTTCGTTGAATAACTACAAGTGTACATGTTGGAGAAAAGTGTGTGAGCGAAACACCAATATAATATTCATTAAAATCAAGAATTTTAAGCATATATAGCGCAATTGAAAACAGTATATTGCCATTGACAGTTGTTAAGTAATACCTCATTTAATTTGTCAAATAGTAATTATATATAGTTGGCTAGCTATGTCACTAAATCAAAAAGTCATCATTGTGACACGGGAGCATATATATATATTATATATATATATATATAGAGAGAGAGAGAGAGAGAGAGAGAGAGATGATGCATGTATGTATCCACAATGTGGCCCCAAGCATTTTGGAAAATTGTCAAATGGCTCTTAGACATAGATTGATTATAATTTATATCTTAATCAATGTCTACCTTTGGTGGGCGCAATGGGAAAAAATATGAAGATCTCAAAGATTATGTCTAATGTTCTTCTTCTTTGTCTTAATCAATTCAACAAAGATCATGCAAATCTTGACTTGCAAATTCTTACATATTGTCTTATTAAAAAAGCATTTAAATGCGTGTTTGTTATATATAATGTGTCGGTAACGTGTATAATTAAATCCAATTTTTATTTGTGTAAATGACTAATAATTATATTTTAAGAGTCAAGTTATTAGTCACCTAAATCTGTAGATGATAATTTGTGTTTTTTGGATAACGCGCTTAGTTGCTTAAACAGTCCATAAACAAATCATCACAATAAAATAAAATATTTTTCTTTTTTTAATGAACATAAACACAATACACAACTAATATAAAACATAACAAAGAAAATACGATTAAAATATCTCTAGGTCAATTACACGCACAAAAATGATTGAAACATATTAAACACTATTTGTAGGTAATTAGGGCAGTAATCATGCATCGCATACACTAATTTATGCACTAATCATTAAACCCTAGGATCTATACTGTTCAATAAAAATCGATATTAATCATACCTTGTATGAGATTCAAATTAAAAGTGATGAACACGGTGGACAGAACCTTCTGTTGTTGTCGTTCTAGCGTCGAAAATACAACGCCTCTACGGTATGCACACACGAACGAGATCAGATCCTTACTTGGTGTACTAGTGCCTTTAGGGTTCTCACACCTATTTCGTACTCTGCCTCTTTTTTCTCTTAGATGGCCAAGAAGAACAACGGTCCCTTTTAAAGGGGAACCCTAGTGAGAAACCCTAAGCAACAAAACGAATTAAGCCTAAGTCCAACTTGGCCCTTTTTCAATTCGTTTTGATTCAACTCGTTTTGGTGTGCGATCCTGTAGGTTTATATTCTTTGGCAGTATAATTAAAAACCCGTTTTATTATACGAATAGCAAGCGGTCTCTAGTAAAACATTACTATTACCCAAAGGGTATAATGGTCAAAACAACACAACCTTAAATTGATATTCCACATATTAACTCCTTTTGTCAATCGATATCTAGATTGAACACAAGACTAGGCAAGTGTCATTCTTGTATAGTTCAATCTTTATTTCTTGATCTCTAAGTATAATTAATCTAAAACAAATGACATCTCATTTGTGCATGGCCATGCAAATATTATTATACTTATCAAGGGGCCCAAAGATATCTCTCTCATTATATGAGAGTGACAAATCCCATCTTGATCAACAACATACATTTACATAGTTCATAGTATGCTCGATTATCATCTTTATAATTACTCGGTCAAGAGCAACGTTTGATAATGCCTGACATGTTAATCCCTATGTTGATAACCATGGCGATCTTAGGTCTGAAGATAATACGATATCACAAATGGGGAACATCACTGATGACATTATATAACACTCCTCGCAGTGTCCCCAAAGCGGGTCGGTCCAATACTTTGTTCTCTAACAAGTATTAGTGTGTTCAGCTTGATATCTCCATATCAAGCTGAACATACTCTAATCATTATATCAAGCTTGATATTTTCAACTAACATTAAAATGGTATAATCAAATAGTCATCAGCTGACCCATACTCTAATCATTATATCAATGTGATCATAGGTTATTGACACATGATTAGGGACATCTAAATAATATTATTATAACAATACTAGCATTCCACAATCAAGTCACGTACTTGATGAACTAGTATTAATATATATTATTTACAAGAGAATATAAAGTAAAATGAAATAAACTTTATTAATAACAATAAGCATAAGATATTCAAGTACAAATCATAATCTATGAATAGTCCTAAGATATATCTCTTTCACTATTAACATAAATAATAATGCAAAATACCACTTCTTTTTCCATAAAATGAAAATCAATATTTAGGTCGGAAAGTTGCACAAATTTCACGTATACATTATCATTCAAAAATTATGTCAGATAAAATCCCACCCTAATTGGTTTGTCTAAAGATTTTGACTTGGAGCTTCGGTGGTGGTAGTTGACGTTCATCAATTATATATTTTTATTTTTTATATTAAAAAAATAGAACAACGGTATTTAGGTAAAGAATAAAAACTATTTGTATATTGAAATATAAAAATCAGTGTATTTTACATTGAATGCATGACTAGTCCCTAATCCTATTTAGAGCCGACCACAAGCCATAATAATTTTGTACGTACCTATCAGAGTTTGAAATCAAAATGTTCCTTAACCATTTGTTCCAACAAATACACAGCGGCTACAAAGCACGAAAATTTCTCAAAGAATGTTGTGGCGGCGTCCGACACTCGTGTTTGAGGTTTGGACATGTATCTGAAACTTGTGCAAAGTGTCTTAGGTGAATTTTTAATAGGACATGCGAGGGACACTTGCAAGACAATTCTTAAACCTTGTAGTGCAGTTTTTAAAAAAAAAAAATTTTTTTATAATTATTTAAAGTTATTGATTATTTGAAATTTGAAATGTTAAACTAAAAATGATTAATATATCAATTATAAACTACTTCAGTATTAAGTGGACTTGTTTCTTAATAATATATATATATATTAGTACATGTGACACACTCGATGGTGTATAGTATTATATCTTGTAATTCTTAAAAGTACATAGATGTCGAACAAATCAAATACCTATGATAGTGATTGTTCAATTAGAGATAATATGTGTTCTTTAAATATGAGATTCTAAACTACGAAGGGTGATTTTTCCTAATTTCAAGTCCATAATAAATCCTCCTCACAATATAATATATAGTCTTAAATAGTTAGTTGTAATAGAAATCATAGTGCATTACTAATTTGTTGTTAAATACATAAATTATACATATATTTATATATGTTCTTGCTGTGTCTGTATCTTATATTTTGTAAAATTTGCGTATCAGTCGATGGTAAACAAGTCTTGAACTACCTTTCTTGGTTAAATAAGTATCATTTCATTTAAATACAATTATAGAATCAAAGAATGAGCCTTTTAAATCCGGTACACTCCGAATATTTTTATCTTGTCTAACTCTTACCAATTTTTTCATATTGTAATTTTGATACGCAAATACAACACTACGAAACATGATATAATGCGAAAAATTTAAAAATAAACCCAACATATTGTGTCAATACTGTTTGATTTTATGTGTCTCCAAAAAAAAAAAAAATTGTTTGATTTTATTTTGTGGCCTCGTGCACTTTCTTATATAGTCTCTGTTGAAGTCTTCATATATTGCCCAAACTCGATCCACATTATTTGCATTCAAAATTTGAACAGTTGAGGCCCACAGGCCCAATTATCTTAAACAATATATTTGTAGAACTAAGCACAATATATATATATATATAATACAAACAATGTCTCACTGTCATAAAAAAAAATACTCCTTCAAACACTTCGATTAATCCAAAGAAAAATAATTTTGGTATGATACGTTTAAGTACCAAAAATTGATTTATTGAAATCAAAATAAGAAAAAATTTAGTTTGATTTTGCTATTACATAAATGAATTCAAAATATCAATTTACTATATTGAAAATATTAAAAAATGACATTGAATATCAAAATTTCGTAATAAACAAAAAAATATTGAATAATTATATAACAAAGAATATCAAAAGAAATACCCTGAATAGGAGGAGGTTTTTTCTTTCCTTCCTTTTTTATTTTATTTTATTTTGTGAACTTCAATATCAAAAAATTTATACATACAGCATCCTAGAAATTTTTGAAGATATTTTTAGACTTGTACTACGATGGGATCTTTTAGTCTTTGACCATTCATTTCTAATTAACTATAGCTATTCAGTTTATTGTATAAATAGTGGAAGGGAATTCAATTTTTTTGTTATCTAATTTTTTTGTAATAAATGTTGGAAAATCAGAAGAAAGTATTTCTAGAATTTGTATTTATCAAATAAAGTAAAGTAATCTGCAAACCAAACGAGGCCTTACTACTTTCAATATAAAATCCTAGCATCCAATAGAAAACTCTCCTATTATATCAGAAACCGAAATGAATCAAATATATTTAGGGGCAATTAAAAAAAAGGGCTTATTAGAGAAAGATTTTCACACTAAAGCCAAGGAATAAATTTTTTTTAAATAAAGGGCCTATTTTTTATTTTATTGTAATATGACATGTGTCTTTTTTTTTCATTGTTCACCAACCCTAAAATAAACTAAAAAATACCAAATGCAAAAATAATTACTTTGCAGTCTAATTTCACTGCAATATGAACTTTGCGAAATTACCAATGTGAACTTTGCATATATTTTTAGTGCAAAGTTCATATTGAAAAATCAAGTAGTTTGGTATTAGTTTCTAATTTCAAATACCAGTTAATAAACTCATAAATTTAGTTCCCAACTTGTTTTAATTTTACTATTAGTAAAGACAATACCGTCAAAAATTACCAAAAAAAATAATTACAAAAACCGATTACCAAAAATACTGAAAAATCAAAGTTTGGTATTAGTTTCTAATTTCAAATACCAGAACTATAAATTTAGCATTGTTTTAATTTTACAAGTAAAGACTATCAATTGATACCAAACTAAGATTTATATACCAGATAACAAGGTTGCTTTTAGTTTCCATCGGGATTGGAATTAAGAAATTCAAACCCAACAACCTGAATTTAAATTTTGGTTTCGAAATCATCGAAACCCACACTAACCCAAACTTTTCAGTTTAGTTTTTATGTAATTTTTTTAAAAAAAATCAAATAATATAATAATGCATTTTTAAACATTTACAAACCTGCAGCAAATCAATGCTAAAATAGTCCCGAAATTAACTCAATATTCCACAAAAACTTACTAAAAATAATCCATAAAATTGGCAAAAAAAGCAGTTCCGAACTTGCAGAAAACCGTTCCAAAACTAGCCCAAAAACTGCCTAAAAACAGTCCAAAAGGGTCCCAAACCTGACCACAAAATAGGTTCCAAAACAGTTCACAAAGGTGTCTCAAAATAGTATACAAAAGTGGTTAAAACACAATCCTAAAAGTGGCTCAAAACAGTCTACAAATAGGCTCAAAACAATTCACAAAAGTGTCTCAAAATAGTCTACAAACGTGATTAAAAACAGTTCCCAAAAGTAGCTTAAAACAGTAAGAGGCAATTGAGGGAGCTTAAGGTTTCAAACTTGAAAGAAACAGTGCAGAAGTTAGAATAAAAAGAATAAAAGATGCGTATGTAATTAAGTTAGGGTTTGAAGCATAAAATAATAATAAAAAAGGCCAAATATAAAACGAATTAAGTTAGGGTTTGAAGCAAAAGATAATAATAAAAAAGCCAAATATAAAATGACATCAGTTTTTTGTGTTTGGTGTAAACTTTGATTCGATCCTAAAGTGGCCTAACCCAAACCTCTTTGGTTTCGGTTTGGTTTATATGTTTCAATTTTGGTTTACTTTTTTGTTTTGTTAGTTTAAAAGTCAAACATAAATATATTTTTTCGATTTTGGTTTATAGTAACATAAATATATACTATTGTAAAAGTTATGCATGTGTTTACGATTATGGGTTTGATCTTTGGGTAATAAGAATAGCTTCTACCAATAGAGCAATACTACATTGTTTTAATTTTTGCGATTTTAAATTTGTTGAAGTGTGTGAATATGTAAAAAAAGTGTGCACAAGTATCACATGTTCCAAATTTTGCTAATATAAAATAAAAGGATATAAAGCTTATGACGCCAGTCGACTAGACTTGAATATAGGGGTGTTGTCAGAAATCCGAAAACCGAACGAACGAACCGAACCGATCCGTTGCAATTCGAAATTTCCCAAACCGAAACCGAAATCAAAAACCGAAACCAAAACTGATTGATTTGGGTCGGTATGGGTTGGGGATTCGGGGTCCCCGAATTGGACTGAAAAAAACGAATCTTTAAAAAAAAATATTTGTTAACTTAATGTAATTACTTAAGTTGTCTTACAATATGTTGAAAAAAAAAAAAAAAAAAACTTTCTTACAACATTTACATTATATAAATGACCCAACCCTATGGATTATTTACATTAATAAATAATTACTTAAGCTAATTATTAAAATAAATACATTATATAATTTTTTTGTAGCGCATTTTGAGTGAATTTATATTTTTAGTGCAATTTTGAACTAAAGTTTTAATAATACAAAAAAAACCGAATGAGACGGAACCGGACCAAAACCGAACTATAAAGTTCGGGGAGGGTTTGGGGTACTCTAATTTCTACCACGATTGAAACCGAAAACACCCCTAGTTGCAATCAACTTTTGAGATATTTTTATGGGCATATGCTAGTTTCATGCACAAAATGAGCAATTTATTTTGAAAACTTAAAGGTGGTGTATTTTTCAGCAAAGGAGCGATGTATTATGATGGCAAATTGATTTTGTGAAACACCTCCTTAAATTTAAGGGAGAGTGTAGGAAATCATAATAATATTTTATTATTTTAGGTATTAAGTTATATTAAGCTACTTGTGTACCTCCCATAATTATAAGGGATCTTTTAGATTTAGACTTAAATTAGTGGTTAATTATATCATTTTTTTGTTTTTTTAAATTAGGTTTTTTATTGTAACTCTAGTTTTTCTATATAAATATATTCCTCTGACTCTCATATAGAGTTAGCCAAACCAAAAAGTTTAGACCGTTAGGTAATGGGTCAATAATATATATCATATTCTTTAACATTTCTCCTAATATACGACCCTCACTTGCTCGCACATGAAAAGATAAATTATTTCAAGTTGTACTTTGTCTGCAAATACAAAAGAAAAAATAAATGAAAGCGGGAAAATTTAAATTCAAGACTTTGTGTAATTTAAGCTATGATTTTAAATTAAAAAACATCCGACCTAAAAATTAAACTGTTAAATAATATTGTAGTACGTCAATAATATATATATATATATGTCATGTTATTCAACATAAACAAGTTTTATATGGCATGATGACTCTCGCATATGGCAAAGCTAACATTCAGGTCTCGTTTGGTTCACAGAAAGGAAATCAATTCCATTATCTTTCCCATGGAGGTGAGAAACTAAATTTTATGTTAAGTTTCATTTTTTGTGTTTGATAAAGCATGGAAAGTATTTAGGTAATGCTATTATTGTCCAATTTTTTTTTGTAATAAATGCTTGAAAATCACATGGAAAAATCAATCCCATGTGTTTTGAGATGAATGGTTTTATCCCATACTTTTTCCTCTCTCGGGAAAGTGTTTCCGGAATTTGTGCTTGCCAAACAAAGGAAATGAAAGACTTTCCTTTTCCGAATACTAAAATCCGTGAATCAAACGAGACCTTAAGACGGATTTACTTCACCCCACTTTCAAAATTCAACCGAGTTTCATTTCACAATACTTTTTCCTAACACTTTTTTAAATAACATTGCTCATACGAAGTTACGAATATATTTATACACAACATATTTAGTCACGTATTCTTTTGAGGCATCTCAAATTAAGGTCATTTTTTATTTATTTATAACGTAATCAATATATCTCATATATATATATATATATATATATCAAAAATTAATATAATTTACTTAATTAAATTTATAGAAAGTAAAATATAAGGAAGAATAAGAGAACAATGTTGAAAATACAAATCTTTCAATAAATTATTAAATTATCCATAAATTAATAAATTATTAAATATATCTATAAATTAAAATCTCGTTTAATTAATAAAATTGAAAGGTCCCTAATTTATTAATTTTTAGAGTTTTTACTATATATTTTTAATTATTATTGGTAAATGAAAATGCGCAGTGAGATAAATTAATGGGAATTTTAGATTGAGGAGATCTTTCTAATTATTTTTGTCATAAAGCCATAATACAGCTAAATGAAGCCCAGCCCAAAAAATGTAACAGCTAGCACTGGCAATGCAATGTGCTCCTTTTCATCGTCGCAATTAAAGAAGTCGAGTCTCAAAGACGTAATTTTAGGCCCATAAATCGATTATTTAAACTCAAAAGACGTCGTATTATTCAAACGAAAAGGCGCACTTTCTTACACAATGGAATCGAATTCATAAGTTAAAAAAATGGTAACAATAAAATGCAATTTCCCTTTTTTAATAACTTCTGTGACAAACGTGTATTCTTAAACCTTAAAATAATCACTCTTTCACAAGTTCATAGTTTCAGTTATTTATTTTTAGAAGATAATTAATATGTTAAATTTCATAATAAAAAACAGTGTATATATTTTTGACCATCAATTAAGTTGAAATTGAAGTTTCCTTTATATGTTGTATTCCACAATAACACAACAATTTCAAAGCGAGAGCAAGTTTTCAAAGACAACTCACTAGTGTTAAAAATGTAAACTCAAATTCTATCAAAGAAGCTTTCAAATCAAGGACATGGGATAAGGGAGAGTTGGCCCCACTTTGTGTAGCCTGCAATTAATATTTTCTAGCATTGTTCTAAAGTCAAAGTAGGATTACCAATTTGAGACTAAGAGAGTAACATTTTATGATATTTATAAATAATTATTATTTGAGTAACTTGTACATGCATAGTACTATTTAGATATATTTAATTTAAATTAAAATATAAAATAAAGAAGTTAAGTAGTTTAGTGGTTAAGTAGTAAATTACATTGTCAAAAGTCCAAGATTCAAACTATAATTTAAAAGTCTGACACAACTTTGTGTCGATTGAAATTGGTATATTTATATTACAAGCAAAAATATATTTCTTTTGTGATAAATTAAAAGTTTATTGTTATTATATATATACATACACACACTTGTGCTTATGGCATTAACATAAAATTGGTTAATTTTATTTTGGGAAGAATCGTGAAACAATGGTAAAGGTGGCTAAATTTGACCCTGACTCATCTGAAAATATGAATGACACAACCCTGTTCCCAACTTAAGGAGTGTTAAATTGTTAACTTTGAAAAACCGAAGCCATCACATTTACTATCTGGCCGCTTAGCCTTAACACGCTGATATATTATAATAATATGATATTATAACGTAATTTAAGGAACATTATATACATATTGATTCGAGTCTAATGAACTTACTATATGGCCACTTAGCCTTAACACGATGATCTACTATAATAATATGATATTATAACGTAATTTAAAGAACATTATACACATATTGATTTGAGTCTAATGAACCAAATTTACATAAACCCAAATTATACTGAATTCAAGTTGTGTTTATATTGAGAACTTATTCCTACTTACTAAAGTCATGTTGATTGAAAACGCGTGGAGTTTAGCGTTTTGTCATCTTAATTGCCATTGCCAAAGTAATTTTAGTTTCAAGAACATTTTATTGTTCAAGATAAGCTTTTTTGCTCGTAGAATATCATTAATCTATTTGTATATCTAACATTAATAAATAGCTAAACTATAAATAAGGATGGAGCCAGAAATATATTTAGGGGGGACATATTAACTATAGTTAAATATATATTTTTTCAGCACAAAAAAAGGGGAATGTAATGGCCGTTTTAGAAAAACAAAATTTAAAGAATATGATAGTATTTTATGACACTTAGGCCATCTCCATTAGCAATAGTAAAAGTGTAGGCTAAAAACGAATATTTAACCTACCATTTACAATGAATTTGCACCAAAAAAGCTAAAAGAAATGGTAAAATAACACAAATGATGTTGTGAACATCATCTATGGGCATTGAGATTAGGGGTGTTGTCAGAAATCCGAAAACCGAACGAACGAACCGAACCAATCCGTTACGATCAGAAATTTCCCGAACCGAAAAAAAACCGAAACCGAAATCAAAAACCGAAACTGAAACCAATTGATTTGGGTCGGTATGGGTTGGGAATTCGGAGTCCCCGAATTGGACTGAAAAAACCGAATGTTTTTTTTAAAAAAATTGCTAACTTAATGTAATTACTTAAGTTGTCTTACAATACGTTGAAAAAAAAAGAAAACTTTCTTACAACATTTACATTATATAAATGATCCAACCCTATGGATTATTTTCATTTGCAAATAATTACTTAAGCTAATTATTAAAATAAATACATTATACAATTTTTTGTAGCGCCTTTTGAGTGAATTTATATTTTTAGTGCAATTTTGAAATAAAGTTATAACAATACAAAAAAAAACCGAATGAGACCGAACCGGACCGAAATCGAATAATTTGAGGAGGGTTTGGGTTTCATAAGTACGAAAATCGAAACCGAACCGAACCGAAACCGAACTATAAAGTTTGGGGAGGGTGTTGGGGTACCCTAGTTTCTACCCCGACCGAAACCGAAAACACCCCTACTTGAATATGTGAGCTTTAGGTTAAAAATAAAAATGTCTTACCTTTGAACCAACAATACTATCATATTTGATTATATTGCATTCTATATTAAATTTATGCATGCGTGAAATTAAATCTATACATGCATGAAAGTAAGATATGCATATAAATCACGTGTTTATCTGGTCCAAAAGTAATGGAAGTTGTTATAAATATTAATAAATTAAAATTCCAATTTTGCCCTTCTTCTTCTTATTTTTTTAAAAAATATGTTATTAATGAAATTGGAACTCGCAACATCAAAACCAAAAATAAAATCCTTTAACAATTAAGTCAAATATTATTTTTATTTTAAATTACAATATTTATACATACATAAAAATAAATAAATCTAACTCATGATGTCTTTTAGAGTTAAAAACATATAACACCAGAAGTTTACACGGAATTGCATTTCTATCCATGAAGTTTCATTTAGCTGACACAAAAACATAAAGTTAAAACCATGTTCCACTTTTATCCACAGTTTGACATTCTATCCAAAATGTTAATAAAACCCCTTTAATGCGCGTCACGTGAGGGGTAAAATCAGTAACCTAGCCTTATTCTCCTTTTCCCTCCCCTCTTCCCCTTCATTCCCATTTTTCTACTAGAAAAAACAGAGTATATATCATCCCTAAATATAGAGAGAGAAAGAACATTAAACCATAAAAGTGATCAACATACAATACAAGCAAGCTTAATTTAAATGATTTGATGTTGTGGGTTACTAAAGTCTCTCACTCTACTTTCCCTCTTTCTCCTCCCCTTTTCTCTTCTTTCAAAAATCGCAGTCGAGAAGAAGAAGAAGAAAGAGACAAACAAAAGTGAACTGAAAAAATGCGATTCCTCCTCTTTATCATCCTCTTACTTCACTCACACATCACCACCTACTTGCCGCAAATCCACCACATCTACTGGCATACCGTGCACTTATCTCCCTCAAAATTGCCCTCACAACTAATGACCCCACACATAATAATCTACTAAAAACAACCTTAAAAATGACTAACATAGAATGACTAACTGTTGCTTCATCCATTTCTTCCTAAAAAAAGTTCTAAAAGTACCAGCCCAATTCTTCCTCTAATCACAAGCAATTTCTCATCGCTTTTCTCTCTAGCTTGTTGAATTTCTTTTCTCATTTTGGAGTTAGGGCTAATGGAAGAGAGGAAAGTGTAATAAAATACTAGGTTAAGAATATATTACCCATTTTACCCCTTACATGACCTACACATGGTGGGTTTCATGAACATTTTAGACGGAATGTTAAATTTTGGACAAAAATAAAATTCGATCCTAATTTATATTTTTACGTGAGTTAAATGAAATTTCAATAAATTGAAATGCAATTCAGCATTAACTTTAAAGATGCGATGTGCTTTTTAACTCTCTTAATTATTGGCGCACACCCAAATTTATATGCGAGTTGTAGTAGAATTCGTTTGACTCTCTATTCTCTCTCTCCACGAGTCTGAGCACGTAGAGCACGAGCTCCATTCCATCAATGGCAGTTTCAGCTTTCACACCCCTCTTCAAAGTAACCCCAACTGAATCCATATCAACATCCATATCCCCTTCAATCTCAAAATTCACATCCCTCAGATCAAAACTCACCCCCAAAAAAACCACCACTATTCCCAAAGTTAGTTCTTTAACTCCAATTTCAGCTTCCTTTGACCCATTTGTCCTCCAAATAGCAGAAACCCTAGAAGACTCTCTCCCTACTTCACCTTCCCCATCCCCAAATCCTCTCCAGAAGCTTCGAGACGCTTCTTCGGAGTCTCTTGTATCTACCCGTTGGCCCACTCGCAAAGATGAGCCTTATAGGTTTACTGATACTTCTTTTATCAAACAGTCACAAATCCTGCCTGTACAATTACCGAAGCAGTACCCAAGTAGGGTTTTTGAAGAGACCCATTTGCCTAGAATCTCCATTGTTGATGGTTTTGTTGCTGATTTGCAATTAGAAGGTTTGCCTGATGGGGTTTTCGTTGGGAGATTATCGGGTCTTGATAATGAGGAAATTGCACGCAAGGTGTATGATGAAATGTCTGTTAGAGAGAAAGATTTGTTTTGGTCACTTAATGGAGTGGGTGCTCCTGATTTGGTTGTTGTTTACGTGCCTGCTGGGATTTGTGTGGAGAGTCCGTTGTATTTGAGGTATTTTTCGATGGAAGTGAGCGTTAAGGGGGATAATAAGTTGCCGGTTTCGAATCCTAGGGTTTTCGTGATGGTGGAGAAGGGAGGGGAGATTGGGGTTATTGAAGAGTTTGTGGGTGGTGATGGGGATGATTCTTGTTATTGGGCTAATTCGGTTATGGAAGTGGTGATTGGTGAAGGGGCAAAGGTCAGCCATTCTTATATACAAAACCAATCTGTGGGTGCTGTTCATATCAAGTGGACTTCAGTTAAGCAGGTAACGCTTGAATTGGTTTTTTGCTTTTCTTGAAGGGGTCATCATTTTTATGATTTAGAAAATCATATTTTGTGAATGCAGCTCGTTTATGTAATATGTGCCTCTGTTGATTAACTAAGAAACAATTTTGGTAAGCAACTGAAATATGATTCTTGGATCATTTGTCATTTTTAAGTCTTCCTAAATAACACAATAGAAACCCCAAGAATGCAATACTGTAGTCCAAAAAGGTCATAGAAGACTTTCAAGTTAAAACTTGAAAGAGAGTCTTGGAGATTCATTAAGCCAATTGATTAGGTATCTGATTCAATGAATGGAATAGGTTTTAACTTTGCCTCTATTATTAATGAGAAATTAGACTTACCCCCTGTTTTTGTGATCATTAGGAGTTTTCCCCCACATGCGGGGGAATGTCAAAGAATTATGTTAAGCGGGAGGATTGCTTAAGTGAAAGGAATACGTTAAAAATATTAGACATCGTCCCCATATTCATGTATTTCTTTGAGATTCCCCATTATGCAGTGGACGAATTTTAATGATTGTGAAACTGGGGTGTAAGTCTAATTTTGCATTAAAAACCGGGGTAAAGTGAAAAAAGCCCTAGAATCGAGGGAGGGCAAACTTTTGGGATACGGCTTCCTTGTGTCTTATGTGGTTGATTGGGAAGACATTGAATGATCTTTTTGTGGGATTGAGCTCCTTGTTATAAGATCAAATTCTTTGTTATTTTTCTTTTACAAGAACTCGTCTCTTAGTTTTGAGTACCCCTTTTGTGGATGTATAACAGTTCCCCAGGTTTATAGAATTCAGTTGTAGAGTGTCTAGACGGCTTTTTGTCTATGAAGATTTTTTAGGATACAAGATGTAGAGATTTTGGACAAACCAATAAATTTCTTTTGAGATACATTGAAATCTTCAATCCAATCGTAAATTCTGACTTAATCTTCTAAATCAATGAGTGACCCTAGTGATGTGCCACGGGTTGGTTGCAGTAGGTGTTGGTGGGCTACAAACTATGGATGTTAATCCCACTTCACCCAACTGTGTTAAACTAGTGTGCTTTTTATGTGTGGTCACCAGTCTTTCCTAGTAAGAGGCTTCTTGGGGATAAAAGCAGAATTGTGCAAGCTTGGGCCCAAAGTGGGCAATATATGACTGGATCGGGCAATATAATGAGCTAGAAACCATCTTCCATAACATTTTTATTTTGTTTGCTCAGTTTTGTATGGGGATTTGTAAATGAGAAGAAAAGGGGGGGAAAATCAATAATTCAACCTTGTCATAGCTTCAGTGCTAATGTGCCCATGCAATTCTTAAAGCCTTTTTCTATGCTTATTTGACTTTTTTAGTGTATTAAATTTGTCATAAATATTGGATTATTAAAGATGAAGTTGATCATTTGCAGGAATCGACTAGTACCTATCAACTCATAGAGGTAAGTACAGGTGGAAAATTGAGCCGGCACAATGTTCATGTCCAGCAAGATGGCCCGGACACGGTTACAGAGTTATCAACCTTCCACTTGTCCGGCTGTGATCAAACACAAGATCTACATAGTAGGCTAGTTTTGGATCATCCTCGAGGATTCTCTCGACAACTCCACAAGTGTATTGTCTCCCATTCTTCAGGACAAGCTGTATTTGATGGGAACGTAAAAGTCAACAGGTATCTATTTCAGCTCCTCTTTGTAGTTCTTGAATTATCTATGTGGTACTCTGTTTGTCCCAAATTCAGAGTCTGGTTTATTTTTCAAACCTTTTTAGGGTTATACTGAGTTCTACTTACTTGGTATTGGGATCCTAAAAAGGAAACTTGACTCTTAATTTGGGACATCCCATAAAGGAATTGACTCATAATTTGGGTGGGAATGAGTAATATATTTCTTGGGAAAAAGACATTAGTGATTGTTAGATGTTCTCTATCTTTTCAAATATAAAATTTTCTTACACATCCCCCAAGAATTGAATTCCATGGAAAAACTGAAAATGTAATTGACCTCACTATATCGTTTATCTCTTTTCTAACTTCTTCTAAATTTAGTACCCCGTTTTTCCAATCATTTTCTGAATTCTGACCTTTTTTTACAACACCCCTGGCCTTTTGGGTCTGTTTGGCAAAAGGTCAGAATTAATTTTTATGAGATCTTGGAAAAAAAAGGGAAGACGAGGGGGGAAAGGAGGGGGGAGGGGGGAGGGGGAGGGGGGGGGGATGGGATTTGGTAAGGTGTTCTCCATCATTTTCTTGTTTTCCATCGAATGTTTTTTTACCCACCACCCAAAGAATTTTATTCCGTGGAAAACCCAAAAGTCAAACCATTTCACCAAATAACTCATCTCTTCTTTCAACTTCTCATAAAAGCAGTATTTTCAATGGTTTTCCCACTTTTTTTGTTTGGGCCATTGTATTTGTACATTATGGGTTATTGAGAGTACCATTTTTGCTCTATAAAAATAGCATTACCATAAATGTTTGTGCAGAAAAGCGCAACAAACAGATGCAGGGCAGCTGACAAGGAGCCTCCTCCTGGAGCGGAGTGCCACCATAAACGTCAAACCGAATCTACAAATTGAAGCTGATGATGTGAAGTGTTCTCACGGAGCTGCAATTAGTGACTTGGAAGAGGACCAAATCTTCTACTTCCAGGCTAGGGGCGTGGACCTTCAATCTGCTAGAAAGGCTCTAATATTTTCTTTTGGAGCTGAGGTGATTGGGCGTTTTCCCAACACTTTTATTAAGAAGAAAGTTGAAAGCGATATCAAGAGGTTGATGGACCCCACACTTTCTTCACAATAAAGGGGTGATAAAATGGTACACATAGTTTGTTTTTGTTGTGTAAATTTTTTGTCATTTTTTTGAGGGAAAACATTGTGTTTCTCATGTATGAATTTGAGGAAATAAATATTCAATAATGCTGTGGGAATCGTATTTGGCCTCAAATGCAAGACCAGTCTGGAGATGTATAGGGTCATGTACAAAAAATTAGTAGTAGAGACACTTTTTCATGTACGAGATATTTTTTCGGCCCTTATTTTAATACAATGTTTAAAGTATTTGGTTGCTGTAGTTATTAAAAGTTTTATTTCATTTGGGTTCAAATTAGTAAAATTTGGTACACATAGTGCTATCCTATTTTGAACAGGGTGGATATTGCTTGAGAAAGAATTATGCGGTTTATTTTTAGTTGTCAAGGGTTAAGGTGGAGTGGTGATATGAGACTCGGAAGTGGATTTTAAATGTGGATTGCTGTACCATGGGCTATTGTGGTTGTACTAATGAAGTTGCACCTTTCGCTATCATGGTTTTACTATAACGTTGGCATCTTTTTCCTCACGCGAGGGCTTTTCCAGCTGCATCAAATCGTTTTATGTGCCAATGGTTGTTTTCAAAATTTATGTTAAGACTTGAATTTTAATGGCAAACTAGCTAGTAAATGTATGTGCCAAGATCTTATTCCCTGTTCTTTTTGTACATAGTGAAGTATGAGCGTTGTAATTGCACGTGTACTGAGACACTCTCAAATATTCGTAGGTCACACTCCAAACCCCTAAGTGCTTGTGTTTTGAGTTTTTGTGATTTTTTAGAATGTAGACAAAAAGTTTGCGTGCGAAATTTGATCTTTAACATGCCATGATTCAAATCGTTGACATAAATTATGATATCAAGTGTATTTATATTCTCAATGTTTCAAGTAGGTAGTCTCACTTTTGATTTGGTACATTTTAAAGAAATATTAATTTTGTATAGTAAGATTTGGTTGATTTATTATGTCCCAGAAAAAAAAATTTTGAGACTATAAATATGAGACTTGTCGAAAAATATTGGAACTATCGGTAAGAGACGAAAGAAGTACTTTAAAATTGCTAAAAATGGTGCCCGTAGGAGAACCATACGTACATTGTTGCAGAACAGCTCAATGTGTTCACTTGGTTAAAAAATAATCAATTATCTCTCTCTCTCTCTCTCTCTCTCTCTCTCTCTCTCTCTCTCTCAACATAATAATTAATAGCAGATTTTGTTCAATGAATCGCAGCGTTTTAAAGATTGTTAATTTCACTTGAAAATTTGATATCGAGGAAGAAAGTCTATGATTTAGAGTATGAATAAATTTCTGATCTAAGGTGTGTTTGTCGTGCGGGATTAGAATTATAATTGAATTAATTTATCCTATAAAATAAAATTTGTACAAGAGGCAATCCACAATCTACTGTATAAGTTAAATTTTTCGTTAAGATAAATTTACCCGCTTAAAAATTTAGTGTTGGTACTTTATTCGGGTTTTTCATTCTTTCCTTTCTTTTCTTTTTTTGCCAGATAGAGAGTATTGAATATTATAGATATTAAAATTTTGTAGTTTAAATTTGTCACATGAATTATATATCAAATTTCACCAAAAACTCAAACTATATTAGAAATAATTAAGGAAAATAAATAAATAAAACATTGAAAGGTCAAAAAGATTGAAAAAGACAAAGAAAGCCTATTGATGCAATTCATTAACATGCAATTACGCAATCAAATTGAAATAAAGATGAAAAATATGAAGATTGTGAGTATTTTTCATTAAAAAAAATTAATATGAAATACACTCTAATTGAATACGGCACAACAATAAAATCAAAAGCAAAAAAGTATAGCGCAACAATATTATCAAAAACAACAAAAAATACAATGCAACAAAAAAATGATCCTTGCTTAGGATTAGTTGACACACAAGAACTTGTCATTACACTTTATGCATGACAATTTCTAACGCTATATAGATTTTTAAAATACTTTTACAAATACTTTGACTTGTGTTAAAAGCCAAATGTCTAATGCCAACGCAATATAACAATCAATGCATTACTTTTGATAGAAACCAACATTGCTCTGGCAACAAAAAGGGAACCACAACCCAATTTTCCACAACCTTGTCTACAAATTTTTTTATGCTAAGATAGCGTACATTAGGTCAAATTTTTCATTCGTTGTTTTACTATTTTCAACAAATAAATATACTACATTAATCTTCTGGCGAAGGAGAATGCGTTTACGCAAAAAATCAACTCTATTGAAGTGCATATTGAATTTTATTGTGACATAAGTATAGATCATTACACACTTGGACAAATACCTTATTTTTCATCAAATTCCCATTTCATGAGTCCCACATCGATCAAAAACGAAAGTTAAGTGTATTAATATAAGGGTGAAGCTGATCATATCTAACGTGTTCGTAAAAAGGAGAGATGGTTGGCATCTCCCCTGACAGGGACGGGAACAGCTTTCGGGCTTACCTGTTACCACACATCCGGTTAAGGCTTTCCACTACGGTGGATCTTCAACCCGAATTTTTTTTGACTTTTTTACCCCTGTTTTTTTTTTTTTTTTTTTGGTAATAAAAATAAATTGTATTTTACTAGAAATACTTTTTTAGGTTGACATTAATTTGAAAACAAGGGACTACAATAGTAGTACTCCTTTCGTTCTATGTTAAGAGTTTGTATTCTTTTTCTGGACATCTCATAATAATATAATCAGCGTATCAAATCACATAATAATAACCAACTTATGTTCGTATTTATTGATTATGTTGAAACAAAGTATATCCTCTAAAAAATGTCAAAATCAGTTATATACTATTAATTTCATTAAATTAATGGTTGTTTCAATGGTACAAAATATCACCAAATTAATAAAAAAAAAAATCGACTCATTGAAGTGTGTAGCAAAGAGAGAAGTCATGAATATTTATCTGACACAAATACATATATTCATTCGGTGATCAATCATTAATTATAATAGACTTTAACAAGACCGTTTGCACCACTGTCAAAGGAGAATGATGAATGTGGTATAAACCTTTACTCCTAACCAATACATAATGAACTACTAGCTATGTTAATCTTTTCTGTTTTTAAATTTGTGTCATCCAGCAAAGTTCACCATAACTTTAGTCTGTGATTGATATATATATACATAAAATTTCATGTGCGAACCGATTCTTTTTACGATGGTTTTGCATTGTAAAAAGCAACCCCAATGTTTTATGACATAAAAAGGACATAAAAATGCCCGATCCGTACCAGAAACGAACTATATATATATATATATATATGTCATTATCGTGTCATTTGAAGTAGAGTCATCATTAGAGGAAAACACTTTCTTTGTGAAAACTCAACCGATCACAGAGTAAAAAAATGGTGACCTTCTTTGAGTCGAGTGAACAAATTTAAATTCGATAAGTATGTCCGTCTAGAATCATTGATCAGGTTTGGGGTTTACTATTCAAGAGATCATTTGAGTTCTATGCTTTTTGCTAGCTCCATTTTCGTCAAGGCATGTATGGGGGTATTCAGGTTGTTGAGGCTTTAGCGATTCTGGAAGGGTTGACTGCTGCATTGAGTACTGGTTTCCCGCATATTTTGGTCGAAAGCGATTCTCTTTCGGTAATTAATTTGATGAACCAAGAGCAGCCCATTCAGCTTTAAATTGCATTGGAGTATATCGGAGACTTGGGACTCCTTGTTCCCACGATAATTTCTTAATCTTGTGCCTAATGATGTTTCGTAAAGCTCGGCCCTCTTCAAAAATAACAGTCATTGAAGCAGGGAACCTGAATTCCTGGACAAAAAAAACATTATTGGAGCTTTTAGCCGTCACTCTTTTCCCCTTTTGCCCTTCCCTTTTAACGGTTCTTCAACTGTCATATTTTGCTCACACAGATAATATCTCAAAAACACAATATCCAACACGCCACCTCAACCAAATATCTTAATCCTTTCTCTCTCTCTCTCTCTAACCCTCCATGGCTGCAACTTTCTCCATAGCCCTAGATACCCAAAACCCACAAATCAAAGACTTGAGGCTTTTTGCCAAGAAACTCAATTCCCCTGAATTCACCACGGAATCTGCTTTCTTGAAGATTCTTGGAAGAAAACCCTCTCCCACCCACCAGAGAAAATGCCATTTTGTTGATCAATAGCTTAAGGACATGGCAAAAGACTCTTCTTTTCTTCAATTGGATCAAGAACCAGAATCTGTTTCCCATGGAAACAATCTTTTACAATGTCACAATGAAGTCTTTAAGATTTGGGATGCAGTTTCAGCTAGTGGAAAATCTTGCTATTGAGATGATTGATCATTGGGTTGAGCTTGATAACATCACTTACTCCACAATCATCATTTGCGCAAAGAGGTGTAATTTATTTGATAAAGCTGTGGAGTGGTTTGAAAGAATGTATGAAACTAGTTTGATGCCTGATGAAGTTACTTACTCTGCTATTTTAGATGTTTATGCTAATTTGGGGAAAGTTAAGGAAGTGATGAGTTTGTATGCCAGAGCGAGGGCTAGTGGGTGGAAACTGGATTCCATTGCTTTTGGTGTATTGGGTAAAATGTTTGGTGAATTTGGGGACTATGACGGGATTAAGTATGTTTTAGAAGAGATGAACTCACTTGGGCTAAAGCCTAATTTGATATTTTATAGTACATTAATAGATGCATTCGGTAAGGCTAAAAAGCCCGCTGTAGCACGCAGATTGTTTGAAAAAATGCTCAAATCAGATATTGAACCTGACAAGAGGACGTTGATGGCGCTTTGTAAGACATATGGAAAAGCAAGGTGGGGTGAATACGCATTGGAGCTATGGTGGAGAATTAAGTCCAAAGGGTGGCCAATGGATTTTATCTTGTACAATATATTATTGAGTATGTGTGCAGATCTAGGGCTCGAGGAAGAGGCCGAAGGGATCTTCGAGGACATGAAGGGATCGGCTAATCTTAAACCAAACAGTTAGAGCTACACTGCTATGCTAAATATTTATGCAAGTGTGGGTGATGTTAACAAGGCAATGGAAATGTTTGAAGAAATGTCTGAGAAAGGGGTTGAGCTCAATGTTATGGGTTGCACTTGTTTGATTCAATGCCTAGGAAGAGCTAAGAGGATTGATGATTTGGTTAGGGTTTTTGAGCTCTCAGTTCAAAGAGGGGTTAAGCCCGACGATAGGTTGTGTGGGTGTCTGCTCTCTATGGTGTCCTATTGTGAGGGCAATGGAGATGTGAACAAAGTCCTTTCATGTTTACTACAAGCTAACCCAAAACTAGTTTCCTTCCTAAGCTTGATTGAAGAGGAAGAAACTAGCTTCGACACAATTAACGAGTGGTTCAAGGATGTACTTAAGAATGTGAAAATTGAGGCCCGTAGGCCGTTTTGTAATTGTCTAATTGATATATATCAAAAAAAGAACCTCTATGAGAGAGCCCATGAGCTTTTGTATATGGGGACTGCATGTGGACTATACCCTGGCTTACATACAAAAACTGCATACGAGTGGAGATTGAATGTGCGTACACTTTATATAGGGGCGTCCCACACAGCATTTGAAGAATGGATGGGGGCAGTGATGAAGATGATTAGCCGCGATGAGCCCTTGCTGGATTTATTCTCGACTAGTACTGGAGCCGGTACGCACAAGTTTTCTCAGGTTTGTTAAGTGCTTTTGGGTCACATGTGAGGAAATTTGGTGCGCCATTTAGGCAGAGCAAGAAGGCTGGATTCTTTTTGGCAACTAGAGAAGATTTTGAGTCATGGGTTGAGTCGAGGGCTCAAGCTCTTGGAGTTAATTGATAAATGTAAGCATTGTGATTATGAAAGGCTATAGCTTTAACAAATGATTTGTATGTTATACTAGTGATGAAGCTTGCAATTTGCCTCTATATATTGTTTCCTTTTTGCCAAAGCCCTATCTAAAAGAGGGAAAATATTGGATACAATTGTTGTAAATATTAAAGTGGTATAATGGATTAAAAGATAACCGTTAGATAACAAAATTATTAAGTCGTGTCGTTTCAATGGCTCTTTTTTATAATCATTAAGTGCCCTTGACTGTAGGGAAACTCTAAACCTTGCGTCACAAATTCAATGAGCAATGTTAAATCCACTATATTACGTCATCGTTACAACCGTTGCAACCTAAAAGGGGTAACATTTGTAAAGATGTATTTCAAGAACAAAATTCAAGCTAGTAAACCGCATTGGTGAATATATATATATATATATCCACCTTCAAAATTACAGTTTTCTCAATGTTGAAAAGGGAAAATTGCTCTTCTGTAAATGAATTTAAACCCCCAACCCCTTAAATTACAGGCAAAAAAAAATAAGAAAAATGAATGAGTACATCTTCCATCAATGCAAAATCTAAAGGGGAAAAAAACTCTATCTTTTCTTTTATCCAAAGTCCCCTAAAACTAAATTCCTAGTTTTGACCTTGAAGTTGATTCTTTATCATCTTGGCTCATTTGACGATATATCTCTAGGAACTTTTTTGCCACGTTCCCCCATGTAAATACGCTGTCATTGTCTAAAGACGACAGAATCGTTTTATCAGTCTCTCTTTCTCTCTCAAGATTTACCTCGGCTAGATGGAATGGAACAAAAACAGTAGTAGCAAACCGGCACGAGAGAAGAGTATTAAGCAGTGGGCTTTTTCAAAGGTATTTTCCGGATGATTTCCATATTCTTCCCTCGAGAGAAATCACCATGACAGTAACATCATCATGGTACTTTCTACGATCTCCTTGCGGGATGTCCAACAATTCACGTAAATCCATTCCTGCATATGAGACACAATTTCGAGTTATAACACAACTATATAATACAAAACAAGAAATGTTTATACATATATACTATACTAGAACTTAGCAAACTCGATACATGTGCTATATTATAGATGTTACATTTTCGTACAATTTTAAATCATGTGATGGAGTTTAGCTAAATGGTTTAGTTTGTACCCCTCCATCCCCAATTAAGAGTCCACTATTCCTTTTTAGGAAATCCCAATTTAAGAATCCACTTTCATTTACAAAACATAGACAAGGTACCAAAACTCATGACATGAAACAAATTATGTTCTAAACCTTTGATTGCAATGAAATTTGTGCATTCTAAAAAAATGCAAGTCGAATTTGGACTCTTAATTAGGGACAGAGGGAGTACATATATATAATGTAGGTTGTGTTTCGATCTCATAGCAAAGAATATTTATTTTTCTAAATCAACAAAGGGTAATCTGGTAATTTCAAGTGCGCGCAGAGTAACTACCATGTTCCCTTCACGCTTGATATAATAGATAGAAGAGAAATCTATATAAATATTTGTATGTGCATAGATACAAGTCCACTCTCATACAGACGGTCTCTATGCGGAGTAGGCCTTCAATAACAAGTTTCATCACCAATACAATTGGTGATTACACTTGGTGACAAATAGTTGCTGCTAAAAGTCCCATCAGTACTCAGTATAAGGACCGTCAGCATGAGAATTGGCTTGTGCATATATAATAGACATGCTATCTGTATGATGATATATGTAAATTATACACTTTGATCACAAGGAGATCAACATGACCAAACTGTATATTTCCGTTAATAACATAATAATCCATCCACGGACGAAGCTTGGGAATGTTTCCAGGTTGGGCAGTTTTATAAGCATGCATGCATATATGCAAATAAAATACTCACAAGGATATACATATATATATATATATATATTTAAGCAATTACATAAGAATGAGGAAAATATTGGAGACTGGAAATTGGATAAATTGGACACAAAAAGGTTAAAAGAAAATTTTTATGGGAAATTCAAACAATAATGCTAAACGTAGAAAGGGTACACGAAAGCTAGTACGCGAAATAAGACACGATATATTTATGTGCTAGTTTCTCTGCGTACTTCTTGTGTGTGTTTATGATTGTTTATGCATCTATGTTAGGAACGATAATATATGTCGTACTTAACACCCTCCCTCACGTGCAACCTCAAACTCGCATGTGGAGGTGCCAAAGCTTTGAACCTTGAACCTCCCTGACAACCAGCCCTGATACCATATTAGGAAACATCTCCTCAAAAAGCATAAGTTGTTGGGAGGAGGAACCATAATGTATATCATGCTTAATAACCTAAACTGTCCGACATTCTTTTATTGCACAAAATATACAGGGTAAAGATTAAAACTTGAAATCTTGGATGAACTGATATATATGCCCCATTATGGCCGCAGTAGGTTCTAACAGGACTATAGACTATGGGTGTTCCACCCACATCGTCTGGGTGAAATGAGATAATGTTTTATATATATATATATATATACAGTTGCTAGTCTTTCCTAGTAAAAAGCCCATTGAGAAAAAGCAAAACAATCTATACTCGAGCCCAAAATGGACAATATTTTACTGGGCTAGACTGGGACATGACAAGCATGTATTATATATATTTGTACTAACTGAAGCCCGCGCCGATGGCACGATCACAATTTTGTTCCATTGTAGTGTTGCCCATAACACATAGCACGTATCTACAGCACAACCGTTGTCAGTACCGTAATGCATAAAACAAATTCTTCTATACCTATGCAAAAGATTATCGGTTACCTTATATATATATTATATACATTTGCTTTGGAGTGTGGAGAAAAATCAATACATTTTCTAGAGAGATTCAATATGGAAAGTGAAAATTTATGAGGAGAGAGTAATTAAAAGTGGGTCCCATTTTGACATGACTTTTGTCCCATGAATACTCGAAGCCTTAATTTGAACCTTGAATGATCCTTCTTGATAACTTTACTGTATGGTTCGTTCCTGAAATCCTAATTTTTCATTCATTCAAGATTTTAATGATTGGTTGGGTTTGGGAAAGGAATTCAAGAGTCCTAGGAAATGAGAATTCCCTACATCAATTCCTAATAAATTTCCAATGCAAGGAAAGTTAAGAGGATTGTCGGGTTCAACCGTTCAGCTAAGAGGATTATTGAGAACCAGTTCCTTGTTCTTTTGTTTTTTTTAATGAAATTACTTTAATTTTAACAAATAACTCTCAATTCCTATTTTTAACAAATAACTCAACAATTTTCTTTTGCATTATAACGAAGTAATATTTGATAATATATTATAATACGTGGTAACTAATTTTAATTAAAATATCTTTATGCTTAACAATATATTTGCAAGTTATTTGCAATTTGAGACAATGAGAGTTTCAGTCAACCAAACATTGACAAGAAACCTCAAATGCTACGAGCGAAGCTTTATTGGAATCTAAAATGCTAAACTCCTTTCCTGAACTCAAACCAAACTAGCCCTTCAAATCATTAAATCCTTCTTTTCCTACATTTCCTTAGTAAATCACGTTGTATCTATCTTAAATCAATGGTACCATTTCCTTTTGGGAACATCATCAATTAACCAAATCTCACAATAGAAGATAAGTTGTATTATTGACCATTGATTACGTTGAAATTATTGTTTCCTTACAAAGTATCAAAGTTCCAAAGTTAAAAGTGGAACTATCGAGACAAAGAATGATATTCTTTCTCCCATCCTATACTTATAAAGTCTTTTTTCCGCATCTTTTATATTTCGAAACATTCCTTAATTATATAATTTTAGTATTGTACAAAATTTAATCAAACACTTTTTTTTCAACTAAAGTTTATATATCTTAATTGAACCGCCATGTTCTTTTAACTAGTAGTCCTTATAATGCTGAATCTCTAAGAACCTCCTTTACTATTTGTTTAACACATTCCAAGTTATCTTTGTTTCACACTTTCACCCTGCTAAACCTCATTCTTTAATAATTGCATTTTAAGAAATTATAAATTCTCACTTTTATATTCCACCACATAGTTCTTATTTTAATAACATAAAATTTTCATATTCTATAATTCATTTATGTTTTTTAACCAAATAATATAGGAGTGAGTTATAAATCTCCCATTCTCCATCCAAAATTTTTGCTGATCCAGGATCCCGGATAAAAGTCGTATCAAAATGGGACCCAAGCTCCTAAAATATTTCACCTCTTCTTTCATAGCTTTCATGCTCTTTTGGGATCTACCACTAACGAAGTCTCAATCTACACATAATCCAAAGCAAATGTAGAAGGATATTCCTACCAGTTTTACTAGCCAGATAATCATACCAGGTGCATTAATGAGTTGTACATTCCAAGAATTTGAAATGTACAACCTATCAATGCATCCAGTATGAATAACCAGTTGACGAAGTAGGTACATGTAGCATAGCTAAAGAAACAATTAACAACATAATGTGCTCGAAGCAAAGAGTATGAGGATAGTCATAAGCAAGAGCACATCAGAACAAAATTTGTGCTTGTTCCATTGGCCCGGGAAAGAGCTAGTATATTAACAACAGGAAACTCATTTGAGCATGTTATTATATTGTAATTTCTATTCGATTACAAGTTCTGAGAATAAAATAAGGCTATAATAAATGTTGGTGCTAAAATTAAGATCCTATATTTCCTCTAATTCCACAACTTGTGAGTTTTCTAAAGGGAGTGTAAATGTGTTTTCCAACTTTTCGTGTGTAAATGGGCGCACTAGGAGACAAAGTTGAAGACTGCGAAGAAAATAGAATTACCGACTGCCATAAAATTCAAATAAGCTAATATGATATGGTACAATCCATACTATTATATAAAGTTTTATGACTGTAATATGCTTTTTTCATAAAAAAAAACTCTCTGCAATAAGATTCAGACCCTAACCACTAAGTTTATATCACCCCTAACCATTAGACCACTTATTTGATCAAGTTTTCTTGTGCGATCCCTTCTGCAGGGCAAGCTAGTATATCAAAATTCATATTGGGCATTATTAAAGATTGTAGGGCATACTAATTAAAATATGTATCAAACTAGAAAAATTGCAAAATGGGGAACTTACCGGCTTTTTTGGCAGCACGGAGGAGAAGCTCCTCTATGAGGTGTTGAGCGGGGTCACCTTCTGGAAACTTCTCGATGAAACTCTCAACATGAGAAACCACTTCTTGATTGGTCAAGTATTGATACAAACCATCAGATGAGAGGACTAATAATTGATCTCTTGGGCAGAGTTTATGGTGATGAAGAGAAGGGGAACATGATAAGTACGGTGTGGTACCAATATACTCGTTACGAAACATTTCTAATAGTGCGTCATTTAACTTGGGCTGCACCAACAGACATATCAGAATATCAGGTAATTCTCAATGTTTTAAGCACCAACACTTCAGCAATTGATACTACCCTAGGTTTAGTAAAGATACTTCGATAATATGGTAAAGAGCTTTATATTACGCATATGCTCCCTCCATCCCAAATCAAGACTCCAATTTGACTTTCACACCTTAAAAACAAACAAATGTCAACCAAATCAAAATATTGGGATCAAGGGAGTATTCTCAAATTATCAATCAATTATGCATCTCAAACTCCATACCAAAATATCAAATAGAATGCCAAATGCTAGATAGATATACGAATTATAGCCAAAAGGATAATACACACCAAGAACACGAGAAAAGACAAAAGCTTACACACCTGTTTGAGGAATCCAGCACCAAATGCACGGGTAACCTTAAGGCGGCCTTTTACTCTATCATTGACAATACAGTGTTTGTCATCCGGGTGTTCATCCTTTATTCTTCTAACTTCCTGTAAATAGTTCAATTATTAGTGAGACAATTCTTTCAAACTTGAGCTGACACTCACCAATATCATGAGAAATGAGCTTACAATTATTATGCAATCAACTTAGACTAAACAACACTTCACCTAAAAGGATTAACAGACAAAATAAGGTAGGACACATAACAATTATAATACATAGTATTAGAATTATTTTTTACATTAGAATCAAGCAAATAATTAGGTCTTTCAATTTTACCATGCAAGTTAGAATAAAAATTCATAAAAAAGTTAACAATGTAGCAGTGGTGTACTTAAAAGTATTATCGATGAAGACATAAAGTGGCCTTCTTTCTCTTACTTTCGTTTGGTTGCAATATATAAAGCAGGAGACAATCAAAATCTGCATTAAGCACCTTCCAATTCAACCTATGCAAACTAACCTGGAACGTACCAAATATCCCACTTGCTACCCACAGTAATACTCTTTAAATGATTAAATTTATCTATTATATTAAACATGAATGGGAGATGGCTGTTATTTTTTATGCGCACCTGAAATTACCAAATTAGCCTTTGTTGCTTTAGGAGAGAAGTACAACTTGAACCAGGATTTGAACCTACAACCTTTTATATAATGAATACATCTTAACCACTAAACCAACTCAATTACATGATTTGAAATATATACGTAGTATCAAATTTACAAGGTATAATCTTGCACAAACATCGAGTGCGCCACGGTACTAGCATGCATAAAAAAGGTAAAGGCAACAAAGTACAGAAATTCATATTTTCCTAGTGAAGAAATATCTGTTATCCACGCAACTGGACACACCGCCTAAGGGTTGGGGGGCGGCTTAAGAGAGACTCATCCTATTCTACCAAGATAAGATGTAGAAGAGGGAGCTCGGAGGAAAACTACAATTTATAGATAAAGTAGTGTATTCTAGTGATGCACAAATTTCTTATCAAGAAGTAGAGGCTACAAGGAAAATGCTGGTTAGAGCTAAGTGACCATAGTGAGCAAAATTAAGAACGAGAGCATGAAATGGACAGTTGAATTGGGCACGAGAGAATGAATAAAGAAGAAAACATAATGAGAGAGTTGTATTGATAATTGTGATTACAAAGAGTCCCAAAGCGGATATATATAGGACACAAACTAAACCCTAACATAATAAAGGAAAGAAAAGGAAATAAATAACTATGGAAAGACTCCATAAGTAAAATAGCTATCTATGGTATATTTTGACCAAGACAAATAAACAACACCATAACTAATATGAATAGCATAAATAAAATATACTCCTACAAATAATAAAAGATTGCTTTCCAACACCCCCTCAAGTTGGAACATGTTGAACAAACATGCCCAACTTGAAACAAATTAAAGCCAGACACAAAGTGACTGAAAGGAGCATCTCATCCATGTAGCCAATCACCAGCAAAAGTTGTCCGCATCCAAAACCACAGCCATATAAAATGGTACCATATAACGTATACTTTTAAACACCAAACAACGAATACTTTGTCATCCTTCACACTTATACTAAGCATCATCACAACTCTAACAAAACATGTCACCATTAACACACCAATAAAAGGAATTTCATCACTCATCAACAAACAATATACGCACCTCCACTAAGGTTCTAAGAAGACGTGTAAACGCCTACCAACATAGGATTGTGCCATCACTCAAAAACAAAAGAACCTCCACTAAGGTTTAAACCACAAGATGTGAGAAACACCTATCAACAAAGGCTGAAATACCCATCAATATGAGTGGTGGAATAAATCCTATCAACAAAGAGTGAGAATTCCTATAAACAAATGAGACGATGAAGGACGAAAAACAAAGGGCATATATGACGATTAACAAATAACAGGATGCTATGAGGCTCTAGAATATGGAAAGCTGCCAAATCAAAGGAAAATCACCAAAAATTGAGGGGAGGTATGAATCACAAACTGCGGTTGGCTAAAAATATGTCGGTATCACAACGAAATTATGGAGCTAGGGTTTCTTTTAGCCCTTTGTAGTAACAGCAGCAAATATGACCAGCTGATGACTAAACCAAGGGCACTTGTCACTGAAAACAGCTGCCACAAAACAATGTTCATCGAAAACACTGTTCACCTTAACTGTACCAGTGTTAATTGAAAATACTATTCATTGCAATGTTCAACGAATTATAGCCCACTGTTCACTTAGGTTGAAAACTGAGGCGGGAGTGATACAAAAAGAAGAATCCAATCCGGCAAACAACAAGGTGTTGCCCTCTGACGGAAGAGAAGGATCTTGTAGTGCCTCTAATAGCAAGTTGAATTGTAGACAAGAGAATGAATAAAGAAGAAAATAGAATGAGAGAGTAGTATAGATAATTCATAATTGTACTAGTTTTTTTGCCCGTGTGTTACACGTGGTTTTAATGCTTGACAAATGTCATTAAGTCCATTAATGAATACGTATATACTAAGACTTGAATAATTAGTATGAATAAAAATAATAACATATAAACAAAAACATAGTATCAAGTGTAAAATTCAATTAATAATTATAAGAAAATTATAAAAATTTGTAGCCTTGGATTTTTTTAGCCAAGTAGACTCTTAATCAGATATATTTTTACTAAATTTTTAGAATTGGTAGATTAATATAAATTTGATTTATTATAATGTTAAAAGCAATCAAGCAATAGAGTTTAATATACATACCTTTATAGTGAGCTTTGGAACGAAATTCTAATTCACGCTAAGAGTTTTGTAATTTCAATATGATCTATTAAATAACCTCCTTCTTGGGAAGTTTGTTATGAAGTTATATAGAAGTTTTATAGAAAATACCTAATTTAACACAAACTCTAAATTGTTTAATAATTTTAGCCAATAAAGTAGAGTTTGAATTTATTTAGAATAATAATACTAATATAAAAATATGTGTAGTTAAACACTTTATACTATTTTATTTAATGTAAATCTAGTTTAAAATCTTTGTTTAATTATTTTAACCAAATAAAGTAGAGTTTGAATTTATTTGAAATACTAATACTAATATAAAAATATATGGAGTTATACTATTTTATTTAATGTAAATCTTAAAATATTTTGTTTAAAATCGATGTGCATATTTGTCTTCACAAAAAAGAGGAAAAACACTTAAGCTATTCGTACTTTTATATATAGTATAGATTAATAATAGTATGATTACAAAGACTCCCAAAGTGGGTATATATAGGACACAAACTAAACCCTAACATATCAATAAAGGAAAGAAAAGTAAAGGAAATAAATAAGGAAAGACTCCATAAGTACAATACCTATCAATGGTATGTTTTGACCAAGACAAATAAACAATACCATAAATAAAATATACTCCCACAAATAATAAAATATTACTTTCCAACATGGACAAACTTGGAATTATACAGGATTTAGAGAGCCATAAGACACAAATATATTAACAAATGTGCTTAGATAACCACACGTAAAAAAGGGGAAAAACGGTTGTCATATGTACCTTAAAAGAACATTGTACATAGTGTTGTAAAGGATGGCCCTAAATTTGAGATATAGGTAGCCCAATGATTGTTGGTTCTTCTAATTTTTGGTTGCCCCCCATTCAATTCTCGACCTCAGCTGCCTATATTACAAGTTTAATTAGTACCTGGCTGTAGGCTAGTTGTTGGGAGCTATGATCAACTGCATTCTAGTTTATTGAACTCTCGAGTTAAAGACTAAGATAAACTAATATGTGCTTGCTAAAGCCAATACACTGTCTCCACCTAGTGAATTTGATAAAAGAGATGGAAATTATTGAAAACAATTAATGGGAAGTTGGAAAAAGAGATGAGTGATTTGGTGAGATGTTCTATTACTTTTTCGGTTTTTCCATGGAATCCAATTCTCTGGGTGATGGTAAGAAAAGATTTCCATGGAAAGGGTGAAAAAGATGGAGACAATCTCACCAAATCACTCATCTCTTTTTCCAGCTTTTCATAAAACTTAACTACATTTCCAACCATTTTCCATTTTTTTTTATCAAGCATATCCTTAGATTCACTGTTCACATGGTGTTGGTTTTATGTCCCCAATTCGCAACTCAACTATCAAGAGGAGTAGGCTTTCTAACAAAAGGCAATCCTGACTAAGGTCTCAAGGAAAGGTCTAATTCTGTAAATGAAAAGTCAACCTAAATGTATGAGATCAACTGAAAGTGACATCCACTATAAGAAGAAAGCAACCTGGAAAGACCAAGGAAGCTTACAGGGAAGCTTCCTCAAATCATCTCATCTTTTACAATAGGGGAAATTTCAAAGTGGGTGGGTCAAAATCAAACGATAAATCTGACTAATGAAAACACACTGTTGAAGGCTTGAAGAGTAATGTTCAAAAACAATAATGTAAAAGGGTTGATTCCCGGCCCCCCCCCCCCCCAAACACTGCTCAACCATGAGAGCAAGCATTAAGCAACAAAGGATATGTGTAGCCTAGAGGATTAGCAAAGCAACTAGTCAGCAAAGGAAACAATCTACTCTGTGGATTAAACAAGAACCAAGGACCTACCCCCGAGATATAGTTAAGTTGGAAAACGAGTCGGCTTAATGCCTACCCTACCACAATCCAAACCTTGGGAGCCCTAGTTCCCTCCCCCAACCCCCAAGTTGAACAGTTATTGTATCTGTGTACTACTTATATCAACAAGAACCTGAGGACCTACTATAGACAAATGTTTCAAGATACATATAAAGGAAAGAAGAGTTAAAGATTTAGAGAGTAAGGCAATATATTATTGATGGTCCGTACATTTCCAGGTAGTGTAACACTAAATGTTGCCTAAATGTAGGATTTCAACTAAATAATCGATTTTACTTCCATCAGACATGCCTTATTTACTTGTTCAAAACCATTCAAACTGTCTCAAATCCACAATGCATCTGACAAGTACTAATAGGTGACATCTCTCAATAAGAGCAGCAATTGAGCCTTTGACTTTCACTAAACCTGGTATTGGCAAACTGAAAATGCAGCTTTAGTGTGAAGAACAATAAAAAAATTCTACCATAGTATGTACTAGACCAAATTTTTAAGGACACCAGAAGCATCATAGTACCTATGAATAAGTACTAGGCCCGGCAATGGGTTGGGTTGGTGTCAGGTTGGATTTATGACAGGTGAAAAAAGGCTTCACCCATACACAAATAGAAAAATTAAATTCACACATGACCCGTTTAGTTAATGATTGACACGTCTTGATTCGTTTTAACCCATTAACTTAGTACCCTAAAATTGAAAGACTAAAACTAGAACACCATTTGAACTAAATCAACACAATTAAACACAAACAAAAAATGAGCACAAAAAAGAGGAAAATTTGGGGTAAAACTTTTGAGTTGTTTTTTCAGAGTTTCTTTTGCATAGAATGGACATAGTTGCCTTCAACTATACATAGTACTCTCAATTTTTTACCAGGTTTAACCCGGGTTCGCGAATATACACGAACAGATTTGTTAAGCAAAAATGGTATGATGGGTCCACCAGAAATGGTCACCTTACCTGTAGTTAGTAATTTCATGGCATGTTATCATTGTCATCGTCGTTGTGCCTTAGATTGCCGGGCCTAATAAATACTAAACAAACTAAATATTCGATTCAGCACTTAAAACAGCATAAAACACCAAACAATTAACATCATATCTCAAAATAAAATGAAGAATTATTGAACAAAATGAGCATAAGATTTTGCCGGAGCTTACTTCTTCAATACTTGTGCTGTGATCGGTAGACAACTGCAATGCAATCAACTTCACACCCAGATTAACCTCATTTTCCACCATTTTCAGCCTCTCCCCAGCATTTGTTGAATCCTCAAAAATGCCGTCCAACCCACTAGCTCCCAGCCCCTTCGACTTTGTACTACACCCAACTTCTTGGGATTCATACTGAGCAACAATGGCTCGACTATCACCCACATTCATCACATACACATCTTCATCCCTCATGAGAACAACTAATAAACAAGAACCCATAAGTGCAAGCTCGGGGTTCCGGTCAAGAACCTTGTTAGTCATGTCCAAATATGCAAGCTCGGTTACCTCAAGAGCCCTTGACATTGCCCTCAAAACTAATTCTTGATCGACCGGACCAACCTTCTTCTTTCTACCGTTTCTACTAGTTCTCTCTTCCACTCTATTCTCCAATTCTGTTTTCTCTTTACTCTCCAATCCCAATCTCCATGGAAAAAACTTCCTACTCTCCTTGTGCTTAATCAACCCGTGTTTCAATTTCGATAGCAATAATGACCTTGACCTTCTACTCACAGCAGAACCAGCATTGCTTACTCTAAGTGCGTCGTCAACAGAAAATGCAAATCTCTCCGAACCTGAAAGATCAAGTCCGTATTCTGGATTATCCTCAGCCAGAAATTCCCATAATCTTCTCCTTCTAATTTGGATCTCTTCCGGTTGAAACGTCACCTTCTTTACTGATTCTGCATTTGATTGGTTCGAATTCGAATCAACCAATGCATTTTCGGAAGGTAATAGTAAGTCCTCATGTGGGGGAACTTCCTCACAATCCCAAAACAAACCCTCCAGTTCTTTGTAAACAGCTTTGTACAAATTATCCATCAAAAACTCGGGAGCATCAGGGCCGTTAAACCCATCATAAATCCCAACAAAGAGCCACCCATGCTCTTCTGACACAACCACATGTACACGATCCTCTCCCGCTTTCCCCAAAGCCCACTGAACATTATTATTATTACTGTCATTCCTGCTTTCCTCGACGTTGTCTTCCCTGTAGGCCGGAACATCCTTCCGGCCGACAAAGCTTCTCACCGGCACCACCCAGGGCCGGGAAGAAAAACTCCTCTGGATCTTGCGAATTCCAATAATACCCTTCCTCTTCTTCTTCCCATAAATGCCAGTCGCACTAAGGGGCGCCGAGAAGGACGCCCCATCCAAGGGTCCAGAGAGGGCCCCACGCTCGATTGGACCGGACATGAAGAACGCCGCCCCCTCATCTCCGCCGCCACGTGGCACCGGCTGTAGAGGAAGCGAGCTAAACGATGCCGTACTCTCGAAGGTTTTAGTTCCATTAGTTCCAGCTTTCATCATGTCACCGCCATCCGAGTCAGTGGCAAAATCGTAAATATTCTCAAGTTGAAGGACAGTTCTAGGAGTAGAGGTGTTGGCACTCACCGATGCTCCTGAGATCGTTTTAAATCCGGTCTCCGGTAAACCGGCCGGTCTGGAATTTACCTCATGTTCAAACCGGAGGGATTGAGAAGGAGAGAGGAACCGGTCTGAGTGTACCGGAGAGAGGAATCTAGACGAAGAGCGGACATAGCAGAAAGAGTGACCTAGGGTTTCATCGAGAGAGTCCGCCGCCGCGAAGATCACGTCCTGTTTGGACCGGTTCCCGGCGGCGGGGGTGAAGCAAGGGAGGGAGAATCCACTGCCCATAGCATATCACATTTGTTCCCAAGAAAGTTTAAGTTTGAGAGGTGAAATGCAAAATTTCACAGAGTTGTGTGTGTTTTTGTGTGTGTATATATAGATACAGTATACATACATACATACAGATAGATAGATACAGATTGTAGAGTTAGAGAGAGAAAGAGAAAGAGAAAGAGGAGGTTTGTTTTTTTGTATTTTATTTTTTTCCGAGGTTGATGAAGTAAAAGAGAAAAGAAGAGACGACTTGTTTTATTTTTCCAGAGGGAGAATATAACGAGCGGGTAGAAAGAGAAAGTGAGGTAGTTTGACTGTACTGCTTATCTTCCGTAGTTACGCATGGACGGAGTTCCCTCATCATTTCTTTCATTTAATTTCATTTAGTGCGATTTAATTCGAAATTTAAATAAATAATTTTTTTTTGTAAAATTTATTAGAGATGATTTTTATAATGTATAAATCAATTTCACAAAAATTTATTAAAAAATCAAACCAAAAGTGGATGAAATAATATTTTAAAATTTTAACAGTCGAAAATAAACATATGTATCAAATTTTTTATACGCCTATTTGCAGTTTGAGTTTTTTAATGAAATTTTGTGAACATGATCTATTTATTATAAAGATCATCTTCACTAAATTTTATAAAAAAAAATTCATTCATTTAAGCCTGGAACTAAACCTAATTGGACAAAATTGGATAAATAGTGGTGAGCCACGTCAGTTAAGCATGACTATTTTTGTTCGTTTTTAAAATTTAAAATAAAAATTTTATATAAAAAAAATATTTTAACATGTTTAACTTATGATTCAACTTTTAAATACAAATTTTGAAAGAATTTAATATAAATGCATTAATTTAAGATTTTAAAAATTAACCAAAAATCAAAACCAGCTAACACATAAAGTGTAGACTTGAGAACTCTCAATAGTTAATTTAAATTATTTCAATAGTTAATTTGAATGATAGGTTTAAATTACGATGAAGTTTTATGAAGTAGGTCACAAAGAATTTAGTTTTAGCCTCTATAGCCACTTTTAAATTTTGATTGGATTGGAAGATGGTTTGGTTTTGGTGGCATTTGATAAAACATCTTACAATTGAAAATTAAAACTGAAAACTGAGAACTGAACTGAAAACTGAAAACTGAAAACTGAAACTAAAAAAATTGTTTGTTTACTTCTGAAAAAATGTTGTTTGTTTGAATGTAGCACATCTGTAAACTGATTTTTTTTTAACATGACAATTTTGTCCTTATTAGTGTATTTAGATCAAATGATTAGGACTTTAATGAGGATAAACTAGGTATTTTGTAATGAGCTGCTTTAAGTTTTCAGATTTAAGTGGCAAACTTGCCACTTAATTTTTTGGATGCAAATTTTTAAATTTAAGTGGTAAATCACTTAATTTTTTTGCCAAACAAACAACTTTAATACCACTTAAATCTGAAAATTTTAAGTTTTCAGATTTAAGTGGTTGAAACAAAAAAATCCCTTAGTCTAATGCCAAGCTGACTCAATTTACCTAAAAGTCATTAAAAAAAATCTCAACAATTCAAATTTTGAGGTCTACATGACTATTTTTTTAAGCAATATTTAAATTGAACCGATGTTTCAAAATTTAAGACATCATATTTAAATTTAGCAAGTCAACTTTTTCAACCACTTTAAGGTGATTCTTCTTGCACCAGAAAAGAATTAGCAAATTTTGAATAGCACTCAAGTTATTTAGATGTTGTTTGATTGTCTTTTAATATATGAGTTAAATAATTTAAAATATTTTTAAATTAAAAGTTTAATATTTTTTTTTTGGTATTTTAAATAATGCAATCAAATTACTATATAAATAAATAATATAAAAGGATTCTCGTAATTAATTGTTTGTTCTATGTTTTAATGGGAGGAAACTATTATTTTGTCTTTGGATTAAAAAAAAAGGGAAAAATGAAAGAAAATGTCATTTTCTCTTTAATGAGTTAAATGTCATTCTTTATTATGGCCTTATGGGGGACAAAATCAAAAGATTAATGCATTTATTCAGTTAACGGTTGACTAATTTAACACCGAAAACCATTTAAAATGGGCCATAAATTTATCTTTGTTGAAAATTTTGGACCTAGGGTCTATAACTCTATTATTGTCAAGAACAAAGCCCTACAAGACAAGGTGGTTGTGTAGATTGAATAGTCTATTCACTAATTGAACAATTGTGTATGTGACATTGTATGCTAACACGAAATATAAAATAATGCGTTTATTTTATACAATCACGGTAGCTTTCTTCTATTAATTTTTTTAAAAATACTTTAAAACCATAATTTAAATTTTAAAATCAGATTTGCTATATATATATATATGTATATATATTATAACCGAATCTTAATAAGATACATTATAACAATAAAAGATTTGTGCATAGGAGCTGACCCAAGCGGGCTCAGGGTTTAGTCCAAGAAAATTTTTTGAAAAATTTACTAGCAATTGTAAAAATAAAATAGTATAAGTTCATTCTTTTACTAAATTTTAGCTCACCTCTCGAAATATTCATGACTCCTATTATGTATGTATATATAAAATTATTAGATATTATATGTAATCACATATATTTTATATTTGTAAATAGCTGATGACAAATAGTTGTGACTTTTTTACAAGAGTTTGCAAATGGACAATAAGAAGCCATGGCAAAAACAAAAACATATGAATCATGTGTAAGACAACTTTACACGTAAATTATACTTGATTTTTTAAAAAAATTATACATGATTGTTTGATGTCTAGAATTAATTATGAAATAAGGCTCCGTTTGATAGCAACATGAAAAATGAAAATAAAAACAACTAGTTTTGGTGAGAAGATGAAAAATAAGTTGAGGCATATAGTGAAATACTCTCCATGTCATACTTATTTTTGTGAGTATATGTCCTCCATCATCCTTTAATATTTTGTGGAAAAATTTTCTCCACCATCACCCAAAGAAAATTTTGTTGTGGAAAAAAACAAAAAGCAAGAGTTAATCTCACCACATCCATTTACTTATTTTTCATCTTCTCACCTAAATTAGTTATTTTTCTTTTTATTTTTTATGTTGCTATCAAATGAAGCCTAAATACTCAAAGCTTGTCTATTTGTAACTAATTTAGTTTGACCAGCTTTCTTCAAAGTGGAAATTTAGTTTATAATCTTTAAAGTTTTAAATTGAGCCTCTCTTTTTTTTAGTTAACCCAATTGTTTGACCAAAACCTTTTTAAAAAATATAAGAATCTAAGGCTCCGTTTGATAGAAATATGAAAAATGAAAAGAAAAACAACTATTTTAAGTGAGAAGATTGAAAATAAGTTGAGGGATGTGATGAGATTAACTCTTACTTTTTGCTTTTTTCCATGACAAAAAAAATTTTTTTTGGTTGATGGTGGAGAAATTTTTTCTACAAAATATTAAAGGATGATAGAGGACATATACTCGCAAAAATGAGTATAAGATGGAGAGAATCTCCTCATATGCTTCAATTTGTTTTTCATCTTCTCACCTAAATTAGTTGTTTTTATTTTTATTTTTCATGTTGCTATCAAACGGAGTCTAATGTTGTACTAAAATACCGCTAGAACAAGCCTTAGCACAAGCGTAGGACCGACCGGACAATTATGCGTACAATAATTAAAGAAACAAGCACCAATGGTATTCAAGTAATATGATAAGCAAGAGATGAAAGAAGAAAACAACTAACCAAGCACACAAGCAATTAGGTGGTGTCGGCAAAATCGCCACTAATCCACTGGGTGATAGCTATTATTGATGAGACCAATTCTGAGTACAACGCACAAAACAAACCCTAGCCACCAATTAGAGCTCTCAATATTATCTCTCAAATATACTCTCTAATCTAGCTAGTAAACAATATAACACAACTCATGAATAAACCCTTTGACAATGGGTCTATTTATAGAGTATAAATCCTATAGTCTAGGATTGCACAAAGCCAAATCCTACTACAAATTGGATAATACAAATCCAATTAGGATTTGGACAATACAAAGCCAATTAAGAATTGGACAATATAAAATCTAATAGGAATAAAATTCCTATACAGAGCCAAATCTTCATTTAATAGTTAAAAATAAATATGTTATTATTGACCTAAAAGTCACTAATCTTATTTTGATAATAACAATAACGTTAATCATGTGTAATTTAATTAAATTGATGTTTTAAGTAATAGCTACAACTATTTGATCACACGTGGACTAAACCGACAAGCCGGAACCAAGATCATTCACTTACAAATTTTTTATTATCGATGTCTTACACCTCACACAATAACTTGATCAATGAACTACCATAATTGCACATCTATGAAGATTAATGGCCCAAGGAAGAAAAGAAATAAAGAAGCAAACTAAGCCCTCGAAGACTCGTAAATTCATGTTTGAATGAGTGCTTAAGTTTTGTATGTAAAGTTTCTTGTTTGATTCTCATTATAGCTCATACACTTTGTTTTAACATAATTAGAATGATCAAATCAAAGTTTGTATCAAGATTCTTTCAAAACTTCATTTTAGCAAAAACCAGCTTTGAATTAAATTCATAATAAATTCAAAATGATCTCATTCTGAGCTCTCCTGAAAATATGTGTCTTAAGAACTTATATTTGAATTCCCAAAGCATCAAAATTGATTTTCAGAGCTTAAATGCAAAATTAAATTTTTTGAGATTTTGGCTAGCAGTCCAGAGTTGATCAGTAGACTGAGGCCCATCAGTCAACTGATGAGTTGTACTCAGTCGACTAAGGCTTCAGAAACTAGCCATTGGATTTCTAATTTTTTGTCATTTTTTGCACCAAAACTTCACCCGCTTCTTCCAAATGGCCATATAGTGTCCCATACTATATATATATACACTTTTTAGACATTATTCAAACATTCCTGAATCATTCCAACTTTATGCTCTTCATCTATATTTAATACTCAAAGATTCAAGAATATTGTTTTGATCAATCATCATTATTTTAAGTTATAAATTGTTGATCAAATTTGATATCTCTTAGTGTGAACTTAATTTGTCATCTTCAAACACTTGAGAGTTATTGTACATTGGTGTTTGCCACCAAAATCTTATTCTTCAAATATTAAGAGAGATTCATCTCTTAAAATAGCAAGATGTTGTTCTTGTGTGAGTGTTGTGAAAAATCAACATTTGTAAAGTGTGTACACTTGTAGAGGTTTGATCTTCACCCCGAAGAAAATTGGTATTAGTGAAAAATCTCGGGGAACTATCCGAATGCGAAAGTAGGGTCTAACAAACCGAACCGTGTGGACAAAAAGTCTTCGACTTCTATCGATTTAATCTTTTTATCTCTAACTCTTTTATTTATTACTATATTATTTTTTGTGCTTGGAATTGCTTTAGTGTTTTGCTTGATTGCTTAATATAGACTTTAAATATTTTTAAAATGGTTTTTAAAAATCGGATTAAGTTTCAAGAACCCTATTTACTTCCCTCTAGGATATTTTTCAACCTGCAGTTATAGTTTGCATTAATTTTATACTATTTGATAAATTTTATACATACATCAAGATATCATATTAAAGTTAAAATACTAGCACTAATAATATACACACAATAAATCTCACACACTAATAATTTTATCTACATTAAAAATGCCATAACTTTAAATAAAAAATTCTAAATTTAATACAAATTTAAATTTTAAAATTTACTATTCAAGATCAATTAAAAAAAATCCATTATGACTATAGAATTATGTAACAAAAATAAAATAATTATTGAGTAAAATTTAAGGTTATAAACAAATAACATTATTAGTCATCTCAATCCATCGTTTTTAAAAATATTCACGGTACATCAATCTATTTTTTGTATTATTTTCAAATCACACTAATAAAAGTTGTTGAATATTTTTATATCTAATTTTAAATTTAATTTGTTAAAAATTTATTTTTTCAAAATCAAAATAAAAATAAAAAATATAATTAAAAAATTAAAAACAAAATTCAATATAATTTTATTTATTATTATTAAAATTTATTTATTTAATTGTATTAAATGGCACGAATGTAACCTAGTGTATATACAAAACAAATATATAGGTTTGACTTGACAGAGGTCCAAATTTTTGCTGCCCCTCACGGATCCTGGTCGGGTATCTTTCAGCCACCTGCCACGCTGTTCAGACAAGATCAGCCTTTCGGTGAATCATTGGACGGTCAGGATCCCATCAGCCTAAATAATTAATTACTACTAGTCAAAGGGCAGAAATTTCTCTTTCACTTAGGTTTCTTCCTTTGTCCCATCCTTGACCCTTTTTAATTAATAACTACGTATTGAATGCTAACGATTCTTTTGTCTATGTTATTATTAGGTAGTGTTATTGAGCGGTTAAAACATATGTTAATACTTTAAATATATATATATATATATATATATAATTTATATATTAATTAATATAAAAAAATTATGTAAGGCTTAAATTTTTTTTATAGCATATTTAATATATATTTTAAGAATACATGTTAACACTATTTAATAAATTAACAACTGGGGAAATAAAATTAGAGATGGTATAAGATCTCAACATATATTAATTAGTAAAATAATTTTATTGGTTAGTAAATTTAAACCTAATTTCTCAATCAGTAATGGACCTCTTTCATCAAAATCCACCAACTCTCAAAGTAATTCATCCAGTGTTGTTATGTGTCTTAAGTTCATTTGTTGTAAATGGGGAACAATTTCTTGTACCAGCTTGAACCGGTGCTCTACTTTCGCAATCTATCATCTCAGGAAAGTCAATGTTTGGTCCCTTCAGCAACCATACATGCGACATATTATTATAGGATTAAAAAATGTTATCACTAAATGAGACAATAGTTTTAGCAGAAAAGATCGCCACTCAAATATGGAGATCATAAATTTAAGTCTCATTAGTTACACGTATAACATTAATACCTCCCTCCTAATGAATAGCGTAAAGTTTAGTACAATAATATTATTATACTTAACTTTGATTAAAGTTGAGTACAATTATAAACATATTCCGTTTTATATATAAATTTTTCATACAAATTAATGTGGCATCATTCAAGAGCTAGTTATAATTTATAACAATATTGAATCATGGACACTTAACATACTTGCACACTGAAGTATCAGGTTAAAGTAACACGGGTTCATTTTTATATCCCAATAAATATAACGTACATCTCTAATGATTTGAGGTAATGATATTAACATTTTACAAACGCATTTTAGTATTGTAAAAATTATCTTTAGTTACACTTTATATTGATCTTTGATGTGAGTACCTTCTTTTTAACATTCAACCGATAATTATTTTATCTTATAATGCATCTCTTATGTAAAAAAAAATTGAAAAAAGTAAATAAAACATGCATTTGATAAATATTTAAAAAAACACTAAAATTAAATGGGAAAAAAATATATATGATGATACACACACATTGCGTATGTGTGTGTCGCAATTCCTTACCTCCATAAGAAGAAAACAAATGCAAAATTCTTATCTAAGCACATGGCGAAGTCTTCTTTCTCCCTTTATATTCTTGTCTTTAGTTTTGTTTCCAATCTAGTTTATTTTATTATTTATTAATTTATCTTTCGCTTCACTTAAAAGGCAAGCCCATTAGACTACTTATTTTCAACTAATTTAATCTAGGGGACAAATGCATGTGAAGATTAGTCAATTACGTTGAATTTTAAGATGAAATTAAGTTTCATACTTTTCACAAAACAAAATGATAAAAAATTTCCCCTATTCTGTGTAACTTCGGTGTTAGTATATAATTATTATGATAATATGTGAATTATTTAAAAGAATAATTTGAACAAAGTACAATGACAATTTTGCAATAGTCAATCCACGCAATTGGAATCACTGTTTTCTTATTCTCAAAATGAGATTATTAATTTAAATTTATGCACTAGTCAGTTTTAATAGATTTGATATCGGAGATTTTTTTATTTATTTTTAGTTTATTTATGATTATATAAAGATGGAACACACGTCGACTGTTATTAAAACCATATTAGACTTAGCAATGTTGTCCTTACGAATTTGCATTTTACAATAATTTGTAGTATTATTTAAATAATATAATTTTAATTTTCGTTAGCCGCCATAATATATCTCTTAACCGCTACGCTACATGTGTTTAGTGAGGGAAGTTGGAGTAGGTGACTTTGGAGGGTCCAGTGCAATATTAATGGGTAAGAAAACGGGGAATTGTCAAATGTCAACAGAACGTGGTTGACCTTTCTACCGTTACGTCCCCCGTCCAGTGGCACTGCAACTACCTCTACTAATCAGTGTCAATGTGTAATAGGGTAAAATTGAATTTGTAAGCATGCATTAAATTATTTTTACACAACAAATATGAAATTAAATGAAGTTTTAGATTTGACCTCTGTTCCGGTGGTTAAGAACATAATTATTTATACAAAGGTCATAATTCAATCTCTTTCTTCTTCTTTAAAAATTACTTGAATTTATCATCGCATGTATTTATATATATATAAAAAAAACTAAAAAAGAAATTTGTAAACACGTGGATGTGTGATTTTTAATCGACATTTTTTAATTTTTTTCATACATAATTTTTATATTCACAAAGTTACATTCCTTCTGTAGTAAATTAAAAATCTAGTTTGTTTTTTGGTACAATATCAACTTTCCACTGTGCAGCTCTTAATATCCATAACAAAGGATGCAATATGTCACAGAGGATATAAACCAATTAAACCCCTTAGGCCTCGTTTAATTCGGATATTAAAAAGTGGGATGAGATTATTAATACCACTTTTTTTATAACACCTTATTTGATTCGGACAAATGTGCTGGGATTACTATTACCGGTATTAACTTAATACCACTCTTTATGGTATAATTTAATACCAGTGGGGAGGTGGTATTGTTTATCTAGGATTAAGAAAAATGAACCATATATTTTCAAAAATGCCACTACTACTACTATATTATTATTATTAAAATTTTTTTTTTTAAAAAAAAATTAAATTTTTTTAATCCCGGTATTAACATTAGCATGAGATATTCCAATATTAATACTGCATGAATCAAACAAGGGATTAGTATTAAATTAATATCAGGATTAATAGTCCAGTACTATTAATACTGGTATTATTAATCTCACTGACCCTAATACCTGAATCAAACGAGGCCTTAATGTATTATTAAAAGAGAGTGAAAAGGCAAACTAGATTCTTAATTTAAAATGGATAGATTAATATTAAAAAGATTTATATATAAAAAAAAGTTTAAATTGTATATATATAAAATTTGTTTGTATATCTGACATGTCCATTTTGAAAAAACAGTTTTACACACCATTGGTGAACCTCCTTTTTTGTGAGATAAAAGAGATAATATCTTTAATTAAGACGCAACAAACAATACTCAAGCGAGTCAGGTGGGTCCTCTAACTGACCCACAAAATTAGTAATAATGCCATTTCCACGGGTAGTTTCTATTTTTGCATTTCTATCATATGTGTCAATATTATTTTATAATATTTCTATCTCTATTAGCAATATATTTGCATTGGCGTAAAATGATAGAAAATATGGTCTCCAATGATGATTTCTATTGTTGCATTTCTTCCTTATTTTGTCCCCTATTTAATGAAGAGAGAGAATTAGTGGGTTTACAACAACCAATGAAAATTTGCCATGTCACATAGAGAATTTCTATCACCATTTCTACATGTAGAAATGGTGATAGAAAGAACTTGCAGAACTCGCAAACACCAGCAATGATGAAGATGATGGGCTACACTCTCCTATTGATGTCCATACTCACCAGATACCCCACTCTATGGTCATGATGAAATGGTGATAGAAATTCTCAATCCCACTAGACTTCCACTTAGGATAGAAATGGAGATAAAAATGTCCATTGGAGAAGATTTTTTATATTATTCATTTCTATCATAGAAATTTGCTTGTGTAGAAAACACCATTGGAGATGGCCTTAGCAAACTTGGCCAAAAAGTGAATCACACGATTATCATTTCTCTCAATAAAAGAATAAGTCACCCTATTACAAGGCATGCCTACTTGAAAGACATCAGCAACAATCGCACCACCTAATGCTAAACCAACCTCATTTGAACGGGTAGCATACATCACATTAATATCATCACACGTCTCTAAACCTGGCTTCCCACGCAAAAATTATATCCTCTCGTGAAGTTAGCTGAATGTTGCTGAGATGCTATTTGGGTAGTCAACCAAGTTAATATGTTCTCTTGGCCGTTTGCGGAGGAAGGTAACTTTATTGTCGATATTAAAGAAGAGTTCCAAAAGCATGATCTTTTTTTTTTTTTTTTCCGCTTAGATCAGCGAATAATGTGATTCATATCTTAGCTCGTAAGGCGTTAGATATCCCTGAGTTTTGTTGTTGGGGATTTCTTCTTCCTAATTGGCTTTTATAAGAAGTTTTTATTGATCTAATATAATTGCTAGCTTTTGATTCTAAAAAAAATAAAATTTACTCAGCAATTTCAGAGTCAGAGTAAAATATGACTATGGTAAAGATATGCAGTATACTTTTTCAATGCACTAAAATATTTTAGATTAGCTGTAAGCCTGTAATTATGTGAATAATAATTCAATCTGAAAGCCCACCACAAGGAATCTGATTGGACTATAGACAATGGATAGACTGAAAAGAACATGGTTGGGCTGAAGCCCAATCCAATTCCTATGTCCCTCAATATATTTGGATACTGTGGCAAATTACTTTATGGTTGCGTTTTATAATAAGATAGAGAATTAAAATAAAATTTAATAATTTTTGTAAGAAGTTAAAAATTAAGTTAAGTGATGTAAGAGATATTCTTTATCTCATACTTATTTGTTCTCCATCCTTCTTTATTTTGTGTGGATTTTTTCCTCTATCACAACCAAAAAAAAAAAAAAATTAAGAAAAAAGCACCAAAAAGTAAGAGAACATCTCACCCATCCCTTAACTTATTTTCTAACTTTTCACAAAAATAATAGGTTTAGCAATTATTTTTCATGTTGTTATCAAATAAACCTAAGAGTATACTATATTAAATAAACTTGGTTTGATATGAATTATGATAGAAAAACATTTGATATGTGTGAGAAGTAGGAAAACAAGTTGATACATCCGCTGAAATGCTATCTATTTCGTGCTCATTTTCATGAGTATATATTTCCTCCATCATTCTTTATTTTTTTGTGGAAAAAAATTTCTTTTTCTTGATCCCCTAAACAAAAAAATTCTATGGAAAAAACCAAAAATTAGAGTTAATATTGCATTCTCACCACAAGGAATCTGATTGGACTATAGACAATGGATAGACTGAACAGAACATGGTTGGGCTGAAGCCCAATCCAATTCCTATGTCCCTCAATATATTTGGATACTGTGGCAAATTACTTTATGGTTGCGTTTTATAATAAGATAGAGAATTAAAATAAAATTTAATAATTTTTGTAAGAAGTTAAAAATTAAGTTAAGCGATGTAAGAGATATTCTTTATCTCATATTTATTTTTATGAGTAGATGTTCTCCATCTTTCTTTGTTTTATGTGGATTTTTTCCTCTATCACAACCAAAAAAAAAATCAAGAAAAAAGTACTAAAAGGTAAGAGAACATCTCACCCATCCCTTAACTTATTTTCTAACTTTTCACAAAAATAATAGATTTTGCAATTATTTTTCACGTTATTATCAAATGAACCTAAGAGTATACTATATTAAATAAACTTGGTTTGATAGAACATGGATTATGCTAGAAAAACATTTGATATTTGGTAGGAAAATAAGTTGAGACATGTGGTGAAATGCTATCTATTTCGTGCTCATTTTAATGAGTATATATGTCGGAAAAGAAAAATTTGTGGAAAAAAATTATTTTTCTTAATCCCCTAAACAAAAATTTTCTATGGAAAAAACCAAAAATTAGAGTTAATATTGTATTCTCACCCCATGGCTCAACTTATTTTCCAACTTTTTCACACAAATCAATTGTACTCCTACCATATTCCATGTTCTATCAAATGGAGTATAAAAATGATAGCAAATAATTTTTAAAGTATATTAAGCATTCCTCTTTAATTGTTTTATTCCATACTCCTTTCTAAAAAATAAATAAATTAGGAAATGGTATTGTAATTTATTTTAGAAAAAGGTATTCTAGATAAGAGTTTTGAGAATTAAAGGTCCGTTTAAATGTACCTCATTCCATTTTTATGGCTCGTTTGGTTCAAGATTTAAACCATTCCAAAAATGCTAAATTCCATTCTGAAACGATTCTCGCGTTTGGTTCAAGTTTTAAGTCCGGAATAAATGATTTCAAGAACAAACCTTTCCCCACAAGTTCTCCCATTTAAATCATAAGGAATCAACCATTACCAATGGGCATCTTTTTTAATTTTTTATGTTAGGACTAAAATAATTCTCTTCTTTATGAATGAATAATTCTTTTTCCATCCGTGTATGAAAATATTGTTTGGAACTTTTTTTTTAATTACGCTGCTACACAAAAATGAAAAAAAAATATTTGGAACTTTTTTCTTCTCTTTTTTCCTGTTGTAGTTTTTTTTTTAATTACAAAAATTGTAATTTTTGTCGGATAGTTATTAGCTAGGCATGTGTAATTTTTGTAATTTATTATAGTAATCGACTCTTTTGAAAAATTAGTAGGATATGTCTTCTCATCTTATAAAAAATAAGGGTATTTTTGTAATTGATACTTTATTTCATTCCTATTCCCGGTTGAACCAAACATCAGCATGACATCCTAAATGCCAGGAAACTTTTCAGGAATCAAGTATACACGTTCCATACCCATTCTATTCCCAAAACTCGAACCAAACGAGCCCTTAGAGATATATGATTGCACAAAATTTTCGAGTAATCAAGTTTGTGAGATAATAACTCAACTTAGCTAGCTATATAATTCTGCATTTACAATAAATAAAGTGGCATAGCATGACTTAAAAACGGCTTATTTTTTGCTAGATCAGCAACTTGTCATTGTTAGTCTTAAATCCTTAAATCATTCTACAAATTAACAATTCCTATTTTTAGTCATTCCAACAAAAATTAATTATGGTGGTGGAGTTAGCCTAGTGATAGGCGCTCTCCAATCTCTCAAAAGACTTGGGTTCGAGTTATAACAGTTTCACGATAAAAAATATCAAAAATAATAATTTTCACGAGTGTAACATTAACCCAGCTAATTTAATTGTGGCTCCATGTCCATGTTGTTTATATACGTACATGTTCGACTTTCCCTTTTATTTATTTTTTTGTTATAAATGGTTATCTTGATGCATCCTTATTTTAATAATAAGAACCACGATAAACATGTTCAATGTTTGTATAATTTTTTTTATCTTGCACCAATCATATGGTTATTAACACTCCATATAAATAATCTTGTAGTCTAAAAACGTCTTTAATGCATAAAATAGTGTTCCAAAAGATATATATAAATTGTCATGAAAAATGATTTTGAGTGCTAGAATACTAATATGAAATGCTAATTACAGTACCCAACATAAATGTATGTCTTTATAATTTTATTTAATTTGCACCACATTAGTTTGTAAAAGAAAAAAAAAGACTTGTACAAAAATAAAATAAGAGTAACAATTTCTTAAAAATAAAATAAAACTTAACATTCGGATTGTAGCCCAATTGAAAAAAAGTGATGACTTTCCCTATGAACATCGAAATCGAAAGTATGTATAAAAATGAAATAAAAATTGAATGTTGGGGCCCAATTCAGCCATAATTTAGGTGCAACAGTTGATTCACTATGTATATAATATCTATGGTTGTAAATTCCTCTATTAAAGGCACGTACTTATAGTTAGTAAATGGCTCACACTTCCACATTGCGATAAAATTATAGTTCAACAGGATGAGGCTCTCATTGTCCACCATTCATCTAAAGATAATATTAAAATCAACAAAAAAATATATAAATGAGCCAACCAACCAAAATAGATAGAGAGAGAGGGAGAGAGAGAGAGAGAGAGAGAAGAAGAAGCAAAAATAAATAAAGAAAGGAGATAGTAGAGAAAAGAAGAATGGCACTTAGAATGTGGGCTTCTTCAACAGCCAATGCCCTTAAAATCTCCTGTGCTTCAAGGCCTCATCTCTCCAGATGTTTCTCCACTGGTAAAAATCCTCTCTCTCTCTTTATATATATATATATATATATAGACTATTTACACACGCGATGCATTCAATTGTATACAATTTTAAGAAAAAAAATATAACAAAAGTAATAAATGATTTAGTAGTTAACTATTGGTGTATATTGTTAAGTGGCAAGAGCTCGATTTCCATTGCAAACAAGTTTATTATGAAAAAAGAAAATTTGCTGATAAAATATACATTTTAAAAGTATGACCCATCAATGTTAGTTAAAGTTGGGTAAAAAAATGTTAGTTAAAATAAATCTTTCTTTAAAATATACAATATATATATATATATATATATATTAATTTTTGTGTACACATAATGCGTGTGTAAATTTTTTATATTGAAAATACTGATTCAGGAGAAACAAACTACTCTTGCCTTCGCAAAATTTGGGAGTTGGAAATTTATTACTTAGGCAATTGTTATAGCATTGTCAAAATTGGAAATTGCAAATGTTACGAAGCTTGAAATTGAAAATATTGATTTTATGGTACTAGATATCCGCCTGTTTCAAACTAAGAGCCAATGTTTGATTTTTAAATTTTTTAAAGAAATATTAATTTCAGATTCCAACTTTGACCCAAGTAGTTAAGTGCGTGTTATTTTACACGAGGCATTACAGTTCAATCCATCTGACTAAAAATGACCGGAATCTATCATCTCTTGTATCAGGGGAAAAAAGAATAAGAAAAGGAAATACTGATATCTACATGGAGTAGAATTTGTTAACTTGTCAAATTTAATACATTAATTATATGAAGAGAGAGAAATTAAACTCTTAATTTAAAATATTTTTAAAAAAATTAATTTAGGACTGAGAGAGTGTATTTTTTGGTATGTTGAATTTTTTTTATTCAATATTGCAGTTTTGGATGGGTTGAAGTATGCAAGTTCACATGAATGGGTGAAGCATGAGGGGTCAGTGGCTACTATAGGCATCACGGACCATGCTCAGGTTAATTTTTTTTTTTTTTTTATTAATGTCTGCATGCTCTGTCCCTTTTCATAAATAAATCTTGATATTTTCAAATTGTTGGCCTTTTACTCTTATATTTGCATGGATAAAAAACTATAAAAATTAATGTATGTGCAATATAAAAAAAATTGTTACACGTATTCGAATACTAAAAATTGAAAATACTAAAAAAAAAAACTAAAAACTATTTTTACCATACCTAATATATTATTTGGCATTTGATAAATTTATTTTTTATTTTATGAGCCATAAAAAAATTCTTTTTTTTTTTTTTGTGTAGGTTAACATTTTACAAAGGTGATACAACACTAATCAAATATAAGAAATAAAACAAACCCGTAAATGTGCACACAAGCTCATTTAATATTTTAATTGGTATTATCACACTAGTTTGTATAAAAATTAGTAGTTAGTATACAATGGAGTAGAAGTAACAAATTTTCTTTTACAATGCAACTAAAACTTACTTTTCTTTTCTATTTTAAAATAAATAAATTAAGAGAGGTCAAACTTTCTCCCTTAATCCTATAAACAAAGAAAATATCCCCTCCTATTCCCATAAATCGAACCCTTGACCTCAAAGTAAAAGGTGGAGATTGGCCCCATCTCCTCTGATGTAACTAAAGTTTATGTCCTTTATATGTTTACAAAATTGACAAAATATTGACGTGATTCAGGTGAACTTATAATTTACAAGCGTTTTCACTATATTTTTATAATCTTTGAGTTTGCACCTTATCATTAGCAATTACTTAATTAAAATCTATAACTGCACACCAAACAATTGAATAGTCGTATAGTGCTATTAATAAAACGGACATGACTTATGTTAGAGCGATACCCTATACTTACAACACAATGTACAATAACATAATGCACAATTTACATATCTTTTTGAATATTGAATCTCATAAAAGTAATGGGCATATATATATATAAGTGCAGGATCATCTAGGAGAGGTGGTGTTTGTAGATTTGCCAGAAACAGGTGGGGCTGTGAAACAGGGGACTGGATTTGGAGCAGTTGAAAGTGTAAAAGCCACCAGTGATGTTAACTCCCCAATCTCTGGTGAGATTGTTGAGGTTAACGCTAAGCTTACTGAAACCCCTGGTTTGGTATGTAATTTTCCATTCTACCAAATACGAACCAAACAACCAGTTACCATCAATTTTATTTAAGTACTTCTACGCGGACTCGTTTATCAGTATTAAATTTTTATCATTCAATATGACAATAACTCATTAGTTATAATACAATGTGTTACGGGTGAGTTTTATTTGAACCTAAAGCCAGTTATTTTTTGTCATGTTATTATGCCCCTCTAGAATTCTTATATTTTATCTGTATCTAAAGTACATAAATTTATGCAAAAATTATGAAGATAAACACAAGCCCATATGAAGGTGGATGGATGATCAAGGTGAAGCCTAGCAGCCCAGCAGAATTAGAGTCATTGATGGGCTCCAAAGAGTACACAAAATTCTGTGAAGAAGAAGATGCTGCACACTAGAAGAACTTCAAATGTACTTTTTTTTTCTTTTTCCCCTTTCTTAATTATATTTGTCCTAACTAGTTTGAGCTATTTAATGTTCAATTATTGTTATAAAATATTGTAGGCTCAAGCTTTGTTGAAAAATGCTTTCTCTCTCTGTTCCTTTTAATTTCCCATTACAATGCTTTTTTTCCCTTCATGTAAAGTAGGATCTATAAATGTTTCTCCTTTCACATTCCATGTTTTTTTTACACCTATATAGTTTTTCTTAGTTTCCCCGTAAGATATTAATGTGATATATATATATATATATATATATTTTTTTTTTTTTTGGTTTGAGAATTATTCTACAAAGTGTCTGGACCACACGACACCTAATTGTCGCCCCCCAATCATTATTTTAGTAGCCTCGGGAATCGATCTCGGGAATATCAAATTGCCCAAAGATTGTCCCAATAGTAACTTTATTCCACTGGACCAAGAAGTTTATATAATATAAATAGGTTTTTTAGATATGTTTATGAATTACGCCCGCCCTTCTCAATTGATAAACTCATAAAAAGGATTGAACTTTGGGGGTTGGATTACAATTTGCAAGGATGGTCCTAAAATAATTAAGATGTTGGTGCAAAAGTTATGTAGAATTACATTAAATAGAATTACAGAGCAATCTACTATGTACACTAGATTAATAAAGAAATTATTTTTCATAAGAGTCGCGCTATTTTTGAAAAAAAGATAAATATTGTTGGTGTAACTAAGACATATACCGTAAGGTAGTTGCATTAAGTTTAATTTTTGCATGCCTTGACATTAAATCTTATCTCCACCACTGTATATATACTACTACATGGAACTCAACTAAAAATATGCTTTACAATTGAGATATATGTACTTATAACTTCAAGTGAATGTATTTTTCTTGTATATGTGTTCTCAGCTGGAAATGCTGCATTTACCCTTTTGGAAAAGTCCTTGTGCACCACACATGCCAATTTCGTAGTTAATAAAACATCCAATTTTAGTGAGTCTGAATCATCGTCTAAACTTTAAAATTACCTGTAAACAAAAAAAATAAAGATTAAGACCAACATGAAAAAGCGGTCAAATGTCAGAGGTGTAAACCGTTAATTAGGTCTTTGCCAAGCAGTTATTAAACAAACACACTGTACCATAAAAAATGAAGATTGTACTATGATTTTAGAATTAAAAGAGAGATACAACGTTTGTTCACCACATCTAGAAATAACAGTTCACTTTGAAAATTAAATTACCAATCTCAAATATTTAAATGAGTCGCTTTTCAACTTTTAAATACTTTCTTTTCGGTTCATCTAATGAGACTTGAATTCAAGTATTTCTGAGTCTAGAAGAGTGCCTTTTTCATTGAGGCTCATTTTAAGTTGTTTAATCCCACCAGAGTTGTAGTGAAAGTGAGTTTTAGTATGGCAATTGTCACTGCTTATGGACTCAAACCTATGGTGAAAAAAATTTATGAGTCTCCCTATAAGGATCAAAATTAGAAGGATCCTTGAAATCGACCTTTGATTTTTTTTTTTGGAAGACTAGTTTTGAACCGAAAACATTTTTTTTTTTTTAAATGTTTGGGATGGCTTAGAAAAAACTGCAAAATCAATTTTGGGTCAAATACAAGGGCAATTTCGCATTCCACTTATCAAGCCCAAGTGGAAAGGGCAAAACCCGCTTAGTTCAATGGGCTTAGTAGGCTATTTTTGTGTATGGCTAAGCTCGGTAAAGACATATACTTAGCCCATTTTAGAGGAAAAAGCACCCAAATTAAGTTCCCAGAAAAGGGAAAGGAAAAAAAAAGGATGCTAATAAATGCACTCTTTTTTTCTTTTTTTTTTGCAAATACCCTTTGATTATTTTTAAAATATTAAATTACAATGTTATCTCACCCTCCCCCCTTTACTCAATGCTTAAATATAATTAACCTTTAATTAATAACTTAATTAAGTAATTAATTAACCCTTAACAATCAACAAAACAAATCTACCACCCCTCCTCACCCCATTCAATAGTACCAAGAAAACTAAATCACCAACACTACCACCACCATCTTTTTCTCTATTTTCTAAGTTCTTCTCCATCTTCAAAATCTCTACATCTCTCTCACTGCACTGACTACCATATGATACCATTAAAAAAAGAAGACTGAATAGAGTTAGAAACTTTGAAATTCAGATCTTACTTGATCCATTGTAGTTGAGTTTATAACTCTTTACTTGGTTCAAGTAAGCCTAATGAAGCCACTGATCAAGAAAGTCGGTGGACATGAAGCAAGGCATATACAAGCACATTTGGTCTACATTGGCCGAATATGTTGGATTTTAAAATTGGTTATCACTCGCTGGAAATGGACCGAATGCACCTTAAGAGACTCGGTCGGATGGTGCTTTAATTAACAACTTAAGTAAGTTTTAATTAAGTAAGAGGTGTTTGTGACAAAAATAATAAAAAAGAATGGAGTTTAAATAATAAAAAGTGTTTGTGACAAAAATAAAATAAAATGCATTAATCGGCACTCAAAAATAAGGGTTCTGTCTCAGAAAAATTAAAATAAAAAGGGGATTCCATAAATATGGAGGAGTTCAACATTTTGTTGATAATTATCATTATTTTTGGAGGAACTTATATATCGAAATTAATAATGGAAAATATAATATTATTTAGTGACTTAATGGATGGACACATGCAAAACTGAGTGAGACACATCTCGATAGGACTGGACCTCTTTTTTTTTAAGAGTTACATTAACGTTGATGCTTAATTAAATTAGATCGTGTTGAGATTAAAAACTTTGTATATCATAACACTAACTAAAATAAATAAATTAATTAGGTTGACCCAAGATTAGATCCGCCGTTGCACACTGACATTTACAAGCAAAAAATAGAAGCATTAGCCATTATATACTCAGAGAGATTTTGGTTATTTTTACTAGTATACAAAGATAATATCAATTTCAACGCATTGAAGCTGTGCAAATTAGTATCTAAATATGCAAGAGGTGAATTTTCTTTGTGTCCATTTTTCCTAATTAATTTGAATATGCAATAGGTTTAACCATATATTTTGTGAACTTCAAAGAATGGATTTGATGCAAGTTGTCAACCAACTTTATAAAATGTCAAAAAAAAAAATATCTTCTAATATCTCCTTTTTTAATTTTAAAATAAAAGTTGCAAATTATAGGGACAAAATTAAAATTTTCAAAAACATAACACAACTTCAAACTAGTTAAATTGCATGTCCCTTCTTTTTTATATACACAAACAATAAATTATTACATATGATTGAAAGATATTGAATGGTAAATTTATTATTTATGTTTAAAAAATATGAAGAAAGTTGCTTCAATTCTTATTTTATTATTATGGGGTTACGCAGATTTGCAAGTATGGGGTTTTATCACTGTGGCCACTATAGTCATCTAGAAAACAAAATGAACAGATATTTCCAGAATAAATTTTATTGTTTATGCTAGATGATTAAATTTAATTATTTTTGCATAGCGCATTAACTTTTATTAAACTTAATTATATATAAAGTGCATTTATAGCCGGTTATGGGTTGATAATTAAATTACTTTATGCTTGTTGTAAAAATTGTTTAAATACTAGTCCAATTCTGAACTGGGGAAGATGCCAATAAGGGCAGAACAGAAATTTATCTAAGAGTGATCCGAGGTGACAACTATAATACTAAAAAAAAGGTTGGGAGGGGACAAAATTAATATTACTACTATTATTTTGAAAGTCTACACTCTAGGTAAGTTGATTTTTTATTTTTTTTAAGGGGGGGAGGGGTAGACTTTATATATGTATATATAATTCACTATATCACGCAATGATATAGTGAATGAACAAAAATGTGTTCAAACAATTGTTTAGTTGTTGTTGTTTTTTTTTTTTTTTTTTTTTTTGCCGTGATCCATTCAAGCATAAAACAATAATTTCTTATCCCAAATGATATACAGGTAGGAAAATTGGGGATTTTCATCCTAAACACTTTAGATTTAGTTAATAGGCGTGTTTGTTGGAGGGAACAAATATACTTATTTTATTTATATATATACACAGTTAAAGAAATGATGTAAGTAAGATTAATTTTTTAGTTATTAAATACGGACAAATCATTTTGAGGGGTAAATAGATTAATATTTTACTAAAATTTGGTGAAAATGATTCATAATATCTGCTTGAGATATTAAAAAGAAAAAAAAATTGACAAATGGGGGCCACTTCTTTACCAATTCATTACCCCCTGACTATCCGTTTCCTTCCCGCTCGCCAACACCACCTCCATTCCCACGTCACACCACCACCACTCTTGCAACTCCATGCTACCACCACAACACCCACATCGTTCCTCCATTATCACCTCTCTCCACCACCATGCACCCACCATCAACGTACACCACTTTCGGCCAACAACGCCAACGCCCCTGTGGCACAACCACCTCCACCGCCACACCCCCATTTCTCTCCCACATTGCCATGTCACCACTTCGAGAACTTATCTCTATCTCTCTCTCTCTCTCTTCACACACATATCATGAATTTGTCAGTGAAGTTTGGCTGTTGGTATGAGGTTGTCCCGCTTGGGTGGGTGGGTGGGTGGTTGGGTGAGGTAGATGTTAACATATATAATATATATTTGCTAATTATCATTTATACGGTTTTCATTTATAAGAGTTGACTAGCAATTTCTAAATTTCTAAGTGGATTAGTTTTTTATATTTTTTATATTTATATTATTCTCATAACCCTATATAAAAGGGTCTCTCCATTGTAATAGTTTTAAAACAATCAATTTAATAATATTTCTCTCTTTTATAATATTAACATATATAGTATTAGACCAATAAGTTCCTCCGACATATTCTGAATTTTAATCAATAGTGTTTCTATCATCAGTTAATCAATAGTGTTTTTATCATCAGCGACCAGCAAAAATTATTGCCAGCCGGACAACTTCATTAACGTCGCGCTATACTCTTATGCCGTCACCAAAACCATAGCTGCCACTAACTCTCAATCACCGCTTCACCCTAGTGTTACTGGCCTCACCAAAATTCTCACTGTCATGTTGCTTTGCCGACTTGCCACTCATTAAGCCATCACCACCACAAACCAACTACTATTCCTGTCCTTAACACTGTCTACCATTCACCATTCAAATCCACTGCCATAACATATTAAACCACCATTTTACCACTTATCAAATCATCTCCCCACTATCTCCCCACATAACAACTATCCGGTTCCATTAATTAAAATCACCATCAAACCTTTACCAAATCCCACTATCTAACACCAATCATCAAATCACCCTTCTGCCCCAATCCTATCATACCACCAATAAAAAACATATACTTATATTTTTTCTTAGATCTCAAACTTTCTGTCCACTAAAAAACAATTTTTTTTTTCTCTTTCCATTATTTATTTTCAAACTCAAGTTGGTCTTTTTATACCACCCTTAGTTTTAGGGTGTGAGTGTGGGGGGAAATAAACATATATACATCTGGACCACTAAAGCCGACATCTTCACCTGGGCTAGACAATCAGAGCCGACATCCTCACTCCTGCCGGACAACTAGAGTGGGTCCTCTTCACTTGTGTCGGATAATTAGAGCCGGACCTCAGCCATGCCGGATCTCGCCCCGATCGTCAAACAAGTTAAAGATATATCTCACCCCGGGCATCAATTGTGATGTGCTGGACCTCACCCTAAACAGCATCCATGATGTACCGAACCTTGCCCCGAATGGCAACCATGCCAGAAATCAACAATCACGCCGGACAATCAGAACCGAACTTCCCATGCCAAATAATCTTACCCCTGCATTCATCTACTTTCAAGACGTACTTTCCAAACTCAAGTTGGTTTATTACCATCTTGAGTTTGAGGGGGAGATGTTAACATATATAATATATACTTGCTAGTTTTCATTTACATGTTTATAAGAGTTTATTAGCAATTTCTAAATCTCTAGGTTGATTATATTTTATATTTTCTTTATTTGTATCAATCTCATAACGCTATATAAAAGGTCTCTATTGCAATAGTTTTAATACAATTAATTCAATAATATTTCTCTATTTTTTATAATATTAACAGTAGATATTATAGTTCTCTCTCTTTACACACACATCAATAAATTTTTGGTAGGGTTTAGTTTCTAGAATGAGTTAGTCGGTTGGGTGTTTGGGGGAGGTGGACGGTAGAGAAGCAAAGATCCGATCATTGTAATAGTTGGTCGTCGAAATGAGTTGGCCGGTTTGGAATTTTTGGCACCGGAGGTAATATAAGGAAGAAGATGAATATTCCATCTTCTATAATATCTTCCTTTTATTTTTTTTAACACAATCCAAGTTGGATGGTAAAATGTATGTTATGTAAGAGTTTTAACAGTGTCAATGCCACATCAAATTGAAATTAACGGTGTTACTAACCTCAATAAATGGTGTTGGTGCGAAAAACTAGAACAGATCTATTTTGACCACACAATCAAATGACTAATGCAATGACTGAAGTAAAAAAGGAATGAACTAAGAAAGTCAAATATGTATAGATGAGGTTCGCCTCATATGAAAATATGGTTTAGTCCTCCTCTTGTGAATAGAGTTAGGAGCTCGGGTTGCTTTGTATTATGATATATGAGCTCGTATTACAAGTTAACAAGGTCTCTCTAGTTATTATATTTTTACAAGATTACAATAAAGGTATTACTAAGCCACACAGGGTTTAGACTTTCTGTGCTAGGAGCTCTGTCATGGGCTTTTTAGCTTTCTCTCTGTATCTCTCTATCTTGTGATAATAACTTGGTTACTTAATGTTTTCTCAATTGTTGACTGGTTGTTTTTTGTTGTTGGTTCGTGGTTACTTGTTGAGGGGAGTAAATGTTTCCCCTATATATATGATAGAGAGGAGATGTGTAAGGGAGCTCTGTGGAGCAGGTCGAAGGCCATCCCTAATTGCCATCAACTCCGACGTTACTTTTACATGGATTTTGGTGCATTAAATGCAGTTAGTATGCATTTAATAAAGTTGAGGGAGGTTTTGCAACGTTGGTGGAGTTAGCGGTAGTCGTTGATGCTGTATGTACTTATTCTGACACAGTAGTTGGCCAGAGAGCTTGGAGATCGCTGGAAGAGTTCTGGCCTTCAGGTGGCACATAAGCAGAGCTCTCGAGCTCTTCTTATTAAGGCGAACCTAGTTGTTGACGTGGGAGGCCACGTGCCCGCTTGTGGTTGGCCAAGTAAGTTAATTGATTAATTTGCTCTATCAAACGGAATGACCAAAATAAAAAAAAACCAAAAGATGTAGTATACTATCAATTTTGTCGAAAAAATTGTATAATGACCACAATGAATGTAAAATGAGTAAAGGTATATTATATATTCTTGTAATTAACTTATACTAAAATGATGTACTTAATAGAAATTATCAGTCTCAAACCTAAACCTTTATTTATGAGACTTGGATTGCTTAAGTTAACGAAAGAGTTGGTTTCATGTCTATCCCACAATTCGAGCTTCTAGATCGATCGACCGATTAGTTCATATTATTATTTTTCTCATTATCTCTCGAGATTGAGTACCAGATTTATTAGTTACTGTAAATGCTTTTACAACCTAACTTTATTGATACATATTATTGATTTATAACTATTACAAAAGTGAATATAACAAGAAGTTTGATAACTTTATTCATGTGAATGGTGAACCCAAAAGCCTCTATGTTACTATGCATGCAATACTTAAATCAGTTTTGCTAAATGTCCCATCTTGACCTAAAATTCTAGCAATCATGGAACAATCACTGTGAAGCTACATATAAAATGAGACAAGACCCAACATTTAAAAAGGTGTATATTTTTTCTTTTTGTGCGCTGATGCTAGGAGGGAATTTGTGACCAAATTTCTTTATTTTATTTTCTCAGAGCAACTCCAACGTTATTCAACATAACCTAAACTCACACATGAACTTGAAGTTCACCATCGCCAAAGCATATTCTACAATAACTAAATATAAAGTACACGAATATTAAAGTTAAAATTAAATAAAAAAAATATTTGAAGAATGAAGAAATTAATGACCTAATGGTAAAGTATTTATTTTTCTAACATAGAGATTGCAAGTGCAAAAAAAATATATCAAAATTTGGTGTCATAATTGAATTTGAGAACTTTCAATTTATAATATTATAATTTTGCACAACACTGAAAACAAACAAAGAAATTTTTTTTAAAGCCCGGCATATAAATATTTGTTTATGTGGAAATCTTAATTTCATTAAAGAAGAAATTAAAATTAAAGTGAATCTCTTCTTCCAAAAAGATTTTGAACAAGAGATATAGGAAAAATAATGATTACACAGCCTAACTCGTTCAATGGATATAAATCTTTAAATGTATGGATCTTTTTATGATATTTATGAATTTAAATTTATAGATATGTTAATTTTTATTTTATTTTATTTTGATTTTATAAAAGAATATGCTTGATATGCAATTAATTAGTGCTATGACCTAACTGAGATAATGATCCTTTAGGTATATGTTCCTCCTGACTCCAACTGCTGTATAAAGCTTTGATAGCCCAAAATGTCAATGTCTACCATTACAGAAATACAAGTGTATTACTCGTGTTTAAATTGATAGTTACACTTTGACTTTTATATATTTTTTTAAAAAGGTACTGATTTTAATATTATAAATAGTCAATAATACAATTTATTTAACTATTATGAGATTTAGTACACTGATTATGTTCCAAAATAGAAACAGGACTATCGGTTTGAGAATGATAAAAAAAAATTATCCAATTTGAGAAGGATATAAATTATTTGTAACCACATGCAAGGTGTGGCATAACAACTTGCATTTCAAGCAGGCGAACCATTCTTATATTACGAGAGTTTGATTTCTACTGAAAACTTGTGGTCGGTGATAGCCAATTTCTTAAGCAGGAATTGGTGACTATTGTGAGGGCTATAAATTCCATATCAATTCAATGAATAGAGAAGATTAAAGACGGATGCGTATCCGAATCCATTTGAGAAGATGATTGAGCGGAAGCAGATCCCTTTTGATCTTCCAATTGATACGTAGTTTCTCTTTGGATTTTCACTCTATAGATGGGAAACTGAGGAAAAAGAAAACGTACGTTCCATTGGGGACCAAAACCCCGAATATTAGAAAACTACTTTGGTAACTGCCAAAGTAGTTACTAACTTTCGGTATTTATAAATTAGCCCCTCATCAATTTAAAAATACAATCTGGTCTTTACACATTAATTCCATAACAAAAATACCCTTAAGCCTAATTAAAAACTTAATTAGATCACTTAAGTTTAGACTTCTTAATGATAACACACATTAATAATTTACATGTGTGGTCTCAATTAGATTAATATAAAATTAATCTAACAACTATAACTTGTGGGGACAACTCGTAACAAATTAAGACCATTAAAAAAATGGAATTCTATTTATTAAATAAATTAATATAGGTGGCTAAAAAGGTGGCCATGGTTTGTCTAAACTGTTCAACTTTACTATTTGTCGAACAAACATAGGTGGCTAAATAGGTCAGATTGTTTTCTCTACTGTTAAAATCTAGATCCATAATAAATTTGCTGTTGCAGAGCATGACTCATTTTAGTGCACAAAAATCCACTTGCTAATTAAATCATGGAGCACATGAATTTGAGTACATGGAATATAACCCTACCTATAAATCCAAGCACACTGAGCAAAAAAACAAAAAACTTTTTGGTGTAACTTGTGGCCCCAAAGTTTTTGAAAACGATACACTGTTGTGTTATTGTCAAAGTAAAAATATCGATACAATTATGAAAGAAAATTAGTGTCTTTGAGATAATGTACTAATTACTTTGACATTAGTCATTGTGACTAACCTTCATGAGAAAAGCCATATTTTCTTAATTTGATTGGTTTGGTTTTATTTGATTGTACGTGTCAACCTCTAATAAATTTATATAACCAATTTTTTAAAAAAGAAACTCTATTCCCAGAAAATCTCAGAACTTGTATAATTATTTTATTAAATTAAAAGATGGGATTGAAATGTCTAAACTTGATGAGAGACATAAACTTAGCCTCTCAATTAAAATGAAAAAGGAGAACAAGTTCGAAAAATGAGCTTCGTAGAATAACTTAATCCCGCTCATATATAGCAAATAAATGCCACTACTAAAAATACGACTCAAGATACTTTTAAATGCTATCGTTGATCTTGAAGTCATAACTCAGTTATTTTTTCTATTTCAAATTAAGAGTCCGCTTTTTTTCTTTTATATATATATATATCTTAAAAAATAGAATTTTAATTTAAAACAGAAAATATATACGATTACATTATCCACCGATCACCAAAATAGGGGAATTTATGACACTTAGTTGCATAGTTAGGTGCAAAAATCACAAACAGAAAAAGATGAAGATTTTTGATAAGCAGATGCGAATATTAATAAAGGGAACCAATTTTCCTTAAAGGTTAAAAACAGTAGAATTTTTTTGTGACCTAATTATTTTGACCATCAAATAGGAAAAAATTGTTCCCTTAGTTGGTGCACTATAAAAGATCAACCAATGAGATTATACAATATTAGTTGTGTTTGTCAATTTGTTGATATTGATGTTTAACACAGTGAATTAGTGGGATCTGACTAAAGTGTGAGTTACTGAAAGACCAAAGTTTAAAATATTTAAAAGTTGTGCAGAAAGTGATTTGAAGAAGACAATGGCTAAGATGATAAGTGGTGCCCTTTATATTTGTATTAGTGTATATATGCATATGGATTTAAAATAACCTTTTAGCACTTAAAATATGTGGATTTAGTGAATGAACAATCTTATTAAGAGTAATTGCATTTCTTAGTCACATGGTAATATATTATGTAGTTGTAAATGAGACCTTGGAGATTAAGTAATTTTTTATTTTTTTTAAGAATTTACTATTATAGAAAGTGGAAGATCATTTCGAGTTGTTAAAACCGTGTAAAGTTTTTGGTTGATGCTACCTTTACGAATTTTTAATTCACAAAAAAGTTTTGTATTATAATGTAAGTAACGGATTTTGAATACTCACTCACAGCGAGAATGCTATAACTCAACCATTATATTGCTACTTACTTATTTTTTAAACATTCTTTTTTAAAATTACTTATATTTAAATATTATATATATTGTGTGTGCACGAAATTCTAATAATAGATAATGAGCACACGTAACGTCTGCTTATGTTGCTTTTTACGCAAATATGTATGATCTAATTTTAAATAAAAAAATTATAAAGTCGTGTGGCTAGTTTAGTGATAAGGTTTCATTATAATTTTTAAGAAATTGTGGGTTGAAACCTTTTGACTCTTTTGAAAGATGGTTAACGATACCATACATCATACATGTAAGTCTCTTAATCCTTTTCTATGATAATTAAACCGTTGACATAATAGGAAAGTAATAAGAGAATCAAAGGGGACGGTTTAATTGGGAGCGCTATTCTCATTTGTGTAGCTTATTATTATTTTTCAATAAAATTTATGCTCTAATTTTGATTAGATTTTTTTTTCTTCCTAGAAAAAAAGAACTTAAAGGGGATGGAGGGATGATAACACAAAATTAAGCTTGTTCATTCTACATGCATTTTAGCATTTCTCTGGGAGTAGGAATTTGTTGACCCTTCTCTTCCGATTAAAATTGGGAGTTTTAGTTACCGGTCCTTGGAATAAAAATTACAAAGGATGCGGTCTCTCAGCAAATACAGTCTTACATATCTATTCACACTATCTTAAAATACTGCCTCTAGCAATAATTCAATTTTATAATACGTGGTCACAATATCTAAAAATGATATAGATAATGTGAGGCTTATATGATATATACCAAGGCAGTATCTAAAGATATTGTGACTAGATAATGTGAGGCAATATTTGCCATAATTAAACTACATCATTTAAATAAAAAATAAGGGATTGCATCATAAAAATGTTTGAATTCGAATCTTAATTTTTTCTTAAAATTAGGTATGACTACTAGCACTATAAGATAACGTTGATTTTTACCTCTTAATAGTGAATGGAGGTCTATTCAACATTAAAAGGTAAACATGGTGTTTGTTTTTTCAACTCTTAATTATGAAAAGGCCGGATTAAAATTTAGCGTTCAGCATTAAGAGGTAAGTCATGTATTGAATGCTTAATTTAAATTTGATGAAATTTTATTGCAATGATGCCTGCATTTTTTCATTCTTTCTGTATTGATCATTTACATCACAATAATAAGGTTAAACTAGTAAAATACCATCTACTCAACATTCGAAATCAAATAAAATCAAACACGATTCTCAAATGTTCCGTTCAACATTAATCATTAATCATTCAGACTTCAATATTTATTAATGTTCATTATTCGAAAATAGGAAAAACAAATTAAACGGCCCCTAAGTAATTACTTCAACATTCCAAAAAATGTTTCCGTCAAGAATATCTAAAAAGATGCTGATAAAATATCATTAAAATTAATTTTAACAATATTAATTTGCAATGCTTATTAGGTTCGCATACTTTGCATTACTTTCCACTATATTATTTGTTAGTCTTCTTTCATTCTCTCTCCTTTTATCTCCTCTAGGAGGGATTGGTTCATTCAAAATAATCCTCTTATAATAATATTCTCCTTTATTACTTTTACCAAAAAGTAATTAATACTCCAATTAAGTCCAGTTGTTGTTTAACATTTCCTACTGGGACAAATAAAAAGAACAAAAAAGGGTCACTTCCCCTTAATTATCTCTAGATTCCTACAATTACTAAAAGCAGGTCTATTTCCAAAATAGGTCAATACCTCCATGTAAGTTTTTTCAAATAAAAATGGCTTCAAGATTAATGGTAGTTGCCGACGGTCTTGTGAACTGTTGACATCTTTTTATTCTTATAATATAAAATATTGGATTCGATTTACATGAATATAGTTGTCAAATTTCGTTGGTCCAGTCTGATTGTGGCAGTTGTATGTCCACTCTAATTGTGGTAGTTGTATGTCCACCCTAATTGTGGTAGTTGTTGATTCCTAATTGTATAAAGAGTTGTATTGCACGAAAAAATGTGTATTGTAAAAATTATGGCTTTGTCTCAAAAAAGATTATTAGTTGCTAAATATTCGGTACGTAATTGTCGAATCTCGTTGGTCCACCCTGATTGTGGTAGTTTTTTTTTTTTAAAATTAAGGGAGGTCTAAGTCTCTCCCTTAATCCTACAAATAAAGAAAAACCCTCCCCTCCCACCCCATGAGTCGAACCCTTGACATCAAGGCAAGGGTGGTAGTTATATTTGGTACGTTGTGGTCGAATCTTGTTGGTCCACCCTGATTGTGGTAGTTATATATTCACTCTGATTGTGGTAGTTATATGTCCACCCTAATTGTGGTAGTTGTTAATTTCTAATTGTATAAAAAGTTGTATTGTATAAAAAAATGTGTATCGTAAAAATTATCACTTTGTTTCAAAAAAGATTAATAGTTGCTAAATATTTGGTACATAGGTCACACTTAGGCTTATTATTATATAAACAAGAAACTAAAATTTGGAGAAAGGTGCATATTTGAAGTTATCAACAAGTCGCGTATTGATATTTCGGTACTATGAAAGAAAAAGGTTAGCAAAAAGTCGTTTTCGCGTATTTAATTAAGATGTAGAATTTCTCTTCACATGCTCAATATTTTTAACTAAATGGACATAGTCTTTTATGATTAATTTGTTAATTTATAGTTATCTCATGTGAAGATTCTAAGATAACTTATCTTTTATTGAATAACCTCAGAACAAAAGACAAAAAATTAAAAAAAAAATAGTTGGAGTGTTAATTTGATGCCCCCTTTTATTTTATGGTTTCCATGAATTTCTGAAACCAGAAAAAAATAAAAAAAAATCTATTTTTTTTGTAGCCTTCCTTTTTGTTTAGCATTTTGAAAGAAAAAAAATCCCCTAAAATCGTCTCAAATGTGTTTTTTGTTCCTAGAAAAATTCCCTCTGTTTTAAGTCCATTTCCGGAAAAAAGAACATAAATTAAACACAACACAAAAAATCCGATGTGAAAACAAAAATTGTTTAATGGGGTTGTCCATGTAGTGAAATTTTGAATTCAATTATTCCTTTCCTCTCAAATGGAATATTTATCCCTTCCTTAGAAGTCTCAATCAACATAACATGATTTAATTTAACAAATATGTGGTTTTGTCATTAGTTACAAGATTAAAGACAATATTTTGCATAACTTGTAATTATGTATCAAAATTGTAATTTTCAGAAATTGTTTATTTATTCCATATATCCAAGGATTTGAATTGAAATATGTCTTACTATAACTATCTCTATATACTTTTTTAAAAGGAAAATGCTTTTCTAAAAGTCAGTAAGTTTTATGGAAAACTTACAGACGAATTATAGCCACATATTTGGTCAAATACTTTGACTAGATAAGCTTTTAAGTTTTGAAATTATCAACTTTTATTCTATCTTTATATTACTAACATTTTAACCCTAAAAAGTAAAAACATCACTTTAAACAATATTTTTATGACCCATCTTTCATCTTAACATGAACAATAAAAAGCAACTTACTTGATTTGTGTGAGGAGCATCATTAATTATTTGGCGGTGTAATCATTGAGAAATGAAACTAGAAAAATTATATAAAGTAGTTACGTAATTTTTTTTCTTTAAAAACCTACATGATCTTAACATAAACACAAGCTGATAAAATTAAAGAATGCAATAAATTCATGTATTTTTATTGTAATATTTTAAATTAATTTTTTTATCTCAAATTAATAATCAAATATTTATATAATAGTGTTCTAATTAAAGGTTTAGTTTTAAATAAATCATTCATCTTTTGTAGGAGAAATATTTGATAAATAGGAAGAGTATGTAAAAAATAAAAATACTAAATACAACGATATTTTGAGTAGGCTGGATTCTCAAAATTTCAACCTTTTTTGAGTAGGCGAGATCCTCAAAATCACAACCTTTTGAGCAGATTCTGAAATTCGCTAATTTATAGGATTTTAAAATTTTTGCAAGATTTTAAAAGAATTATCTAAATAACGTGATTTACCCTCAAAATCATGCCAAAAGAACATACCATTAACATCTTTTGATAGTTTAATAGCTTTAGTTTTAAAGCCTCTCTATAAATATAATATATATATATATATATATATATTGGAGCATGTCCTATTTTTAATTGGTAATAGAGAAATCTAATTTACAATACAAATATTAGATGGGTAAATTTGTATAAAAGACAAAATAGAGTCTTAATTTTGTAATTATGAATTTAATGATAGTAGATTTTTATTTCAAAACTAAATACAAAGTTTGAGTAAGAGTAGAAGATATCTTTCTTAAATTTGTGATTGAAAATTGTCTGTAAGTTAAAAAACTTACGGTGTCTTTCAGGCTAGCAAGATCATTTTTTAAAGGAAAATGATAGAGTAAAAGTCTGTAAGTTTGTTTTAAACTTACAGACCAATTCTGGCCACACGTTCATATTGCCTATTTTTTCAAATTTAATTTTCAATAATTATCAAATGTTATCCTTCTTTTATATTATTAACAGTTTAATCCATATAAATATTATAAATTCTACTTTAAAAAATATCTTTAATTTTTTAAATATAAGATTAACTCCCATCTCCTCCCCTCCACCAAAAGAACCAACTAAATTTATTACTGTTTGTTTTTTTTAAAAAAAAGTATTGAAGTAACTCTTCACTTTTAGTAATTAAATTAAATATATATTTTTTAAAATATAAAAATGGATTGAACATAACATATCTATGAATTATTTTTTTGAATATTCTAAAAGAGAAATGATGAACTAATCATTCGTCAATTTTCACAAAACTCATAGACAAATGCTGCCACACATTTACTGTAGGGAATTAGGGCAGTAATCATGCATCGCATACACATATTTACGCACTAATTTTTAAACCTAGGATCTATGCTGTTCAATAAAATCGACAGAAGATATACCTTATATGCGATTTGGTGTTAATGTAACGAACAGGGTGGATCGGATCCTTCTGTTGTTGTCGTCCTTAGCGTAGAAACTACGACGCCTCTACGGTATGCACACACGAACGAGGTGAGATCCTTGCTTGGTGTACTAGCGCCTTCTAGGGTTCTCTCTATTATTTCGACTCTCTGGCCTCTCTAAGTTTCCCCTGACGGCCAAGATGAATAGAGGTTCCCTTTTATAAGGGAACCCTAAGCAACAAACGAACTGGGCCCAAGTCCAACTTGGCCCGTTTTAATTCGTTTTGATTCAACTCGTTTTGGTGTGCGACCCTGTAGGTTTTATACTCTTTGGCAGTATAATTAAAAGCCCGTTTTATTATACGAATAGTAAGCGGTCTCTAGTAAAACATTACTACTATCCAAAGGGTATAAAGGTCAAAAATGACACAACCTTAAATTGATATTCCACATATTAACTCCTTTTGTCAATCGATATCTAGATTGAACACAAGACTAGGCAAGTGTCATTCTTGTATAGTTCAATCTTTATTTCTTGATCTCTAAGTATAATTAATCTAAAACAAATGACATCTCATTTGTGCATGGCCATGCAAATATTAATTACACTTATCAAGGGGCCCAACGATATCTCTCTCAATATATGAGAGTGACAAATCCCATCTTGATCAACCACATACCTCTACATAGTTCATAGTATGCTCGGTCATCATCTTTATAATTACTCGATCAAGAGCAATGTTTGATAATGCCTGACATGCTAATCCCTATGTTGGTAACCATGGCGATCTCAGGTCTGAGGATAATACGATATCACAAATGGGGAACATCACTGATGACATTATGTAACACTCCTCGCAGTGTCCCCAAAGCGGGTCAGTCCAATACTTTGTTCCCTAACAAGTATCAGTATGTTCAGCTTGATATTTCCTTATCCATGACTTGTGGAACATAATCATCAGCTGACCCATACTCTAATCATTATATCAATGTGATCATAGGTTATTGACACATGATTAGGGACATCTAAATAATATTATTATAACATCACTAGCATCCCACAATTAAGTCACGTACTTGATGAACTAGTATTAATATATATTATTTACAAGAGAATATAAAGTATAATAAATAAACTTTATTAATAACAATAAGCATAAAATATCCAAGTACAAATCATAATCTATGAATAGTCCTAGGACATATCTCTTTCATTTACCGTATTTATGAAATTTGTTTACGAAATTTATAGTTTTGTCACTAAATATAAATTTCTTTAACATCACCCAAAATTTTAGTATCTTTGTGCGTCGTCAGAGATTTTTTATGCTTGATTCGTTGAAATCGTAGGTTGAAGGAGTATGTGAGCATTACTTATTCATAATTGGTTATGAAGAAAGTTAATAATTATATAAATATAATATGGATGGATTTGTGCAAAAGATAAAATAGACTCCTAATCTTAATTATAGTTTTAATAGTAATAGGTTTTTGTTTTCTTATTAAAGATAGAGTTTGAGTGGGAGTGGTCAACTTCCTTAAACTTGTGATGAGAAATTGACATACTTCTAATTTGGTACATAAAAAAAATTACAAAATTCTTAATTTGGAATATCTTAAAATATAAATATTTTATTTTAATTAGTTTTTTTTAATATAAAAGTAATTAACATAATTTGTAAATGAATTAATAAGAAAATTATCTAACTTACGTGAGGTTAATAATAGGATTTAAAATATTAATAATATAAAGATGAAGGTGAAATTGTGTAATTATAAAACTTAAATTAAAATTTTATTTGACTTTAATATGTTGACCAATATGTGATTGAGAATTTGTCTGTAACTTTTAATAAAGTTACAGACTTTGAGACTAGCAAAGTCCTTTTTTAAAATATTGTGAAAACGCAACAAATTTATTCACAAAAAAGAAAATGCTTTCCTAAAAGTCTGTGAGTTTTTCATAAAACTTTGAGATAAGTCGCCATATATTTGGTTAAATATTTGACTAGATAATGGCTTTCAAGTTTTGAAATTATCAATTTTTATCATATATTTATATTATTAACATTTTAACCTCTAAAATTAGAGACATCACTTTAAGCAATATTTTTATGACCCAATTTTCACCCTATCTTTATATTATTAACATTTTTAAACCCTAAAAGATAGAAGCATTCAATTTAAACAATATTTAAGGAACTAATATTAATTATTTTATTTAAACTCCATTCGATAATAACATGAACAATAAAAAGAAAAATACTTGATTTCTGTGAAGAGTATCATTAATGATATGTTAGTGCAATCATTGAGAATTGAAACTAGAAAAATTATATAAAGTAGTAACATAATTTTTTTCTTTAAAAACCAACATGATCTTAACATAAACAAAAGCTAATAAAATTAAAGAACGCAATAAATTCCTGTATTTTTATAGTAATATTTTGAATTAATTTTTTTTTATCTCAAATTAATAATCAAATATTTATATAATAGTGTTCTAATTAATGGTTTAGTTTTAAATAAATCAAATTCATCTTTTGTAGTAGAAATATTTGATAAATATGAAGAGTATATAAAAGATGAAAATACTAAATACATCATTGTTTTTGAGTAGGCGGGATTTTCAAAATCCCAACCTTTTTTTAGTAGGCAAGATCCTCAAAATTCCAACATTTTAAGTGGATTCTGAAATTCACTAATCTACAGAATTTTAAAATTTCACTACATTTTAAAAGAATTATTTAAATAATGTGGTTTATCCTCAAAATCACGCCAAAAGAACATGCTCTTAACATTTTCTAATAGTTTAATAGCTTTAGTTTTAAAGCCTCTCTATAAATATAATAAAAAAAATTATATACTTGAACATATCCTATTTCTAATTGGTAATGGAGAAATCTAATTTAACTTTAATACAAATATTAGATGGGTGAATTTGTGTAAAAGACAAAATAGAGTCTTAATTTTGTAATTATGAATTTAATGATAGTAGAATTTTATTTCAAAATTAAATACATAGTTTGAGTAAGAGTGGATATCTTTCTCAAATTTGAGGTTGAAAATTGTCTGTAAGTTTAAAAACTTACAGCGTCTTTTACGCTAGCAAGTTCCTAACAAAAATATGAGTAGTCTTTATTTATTTTGAGTTGTCTTAGAATTACACAAAATGGGTAAGTGAAAATATGAGTTGTCTATCAGACTATCACAAGTTATGCATAGTGAGTGAACCTAGTGCATGTGCTTACTTGTCCTTATTCTTCTTCGCATAGATCTTTAAACAAATATAATTCCAGAAAACATTTATGCATCTATACACATCAACATACGGATCTTAGACTAACATAATTCTACGTATATATATATATATATATATATATAATTGATTGGAAAGATAATATTTGAATAATATATTATAGGCAGATAGATGACTCAATTCATTTCGTACCTATAACTCTCACTTTCAATCAAAGTGGGTTAGTGGTAGTTATATATAACTAATTAAAGATAATAATTATTATTCTCTAACAAATAGAGATTTATCCTAAATAATTAAATAGGTTGTTATCCTCAATAAAAATCGTAGACTTCAAGACTTTACCAATCTCTTATTATTTATTTATTATCTTAATAAATCATTAAATAAAATAAGCCAATTATGTGGGCATACAAAAATTAAATAATTAATTCTTATGATACGTACTTATCCTTCTTTTTTTTTTTTTTCTGCGGTTATAAAAAGTTTTGGTGATAGAAGATCGGATATTTTAGTCTAGGACCAAGACGTACAGGTTACAAGATTCAAATAGTAAGGACTACTCGGAGTAGGATTCAAACCTAATTAAATGATTCAATCCTTACCAACTTAACTAATTAATTCTTGTTGGCACTATTCTTCTTTTTATTCTCATTCAGCACTAGCTAAAAGTAGTAAGTATTACGTACGTGACATGCTTGGTATAGTTCGTAATTCTCAAATAGTTTAATTAGTACAACATTTTTAATATATATGTTCGTTATTTTTTTTTTTTGATTAATCATTCATATCAAAGACAATTACATGGAGTCGGACATAGAATTTTGTCGCCCTAGCTAACTATAAACTACATATATAATTCGCTGACCAAGAGATAAATAAGTAAGTTTTGCTTCGCGTCACCCTCAAGAAAGTCTTCCAACCGAACCGAATCGAACCGAGAGAGTAGCTTCAGCTTCCGTCACCAACCACATGAACCATTCCACGAACCATATGCATCAACAACCACCCACATAAGAGGTGGACATATCACCAACCACCCACAAAGGGTGGACAAACCACTTAATTAAGTAGCACTTTATTAAGTTCGAATACCACATCCACAGGTTTCGAACCTATGACCTCTCTAATACAAGATTAGAGATGATGCCACTAGTGTCCACGCTTTTAAGAAGCCGTAATATATATTACATTTGAGGTGAATTACTGCTCCAGCATTTCAGATATTCGAACTTGGAATGTCCATGTTCATGTCTAAGTGAGAGAATTTTTTTTAATTAATTTTAAGATAAGCACAAGGCTAATAATAGGCCAATATTCTCTATCTCTTAAGAGAACAAAAGAAATTTAATAATTAGCATAAGAGAAAGTGTGCACGACAACTATTTTTTTTCAACTTGAAGTATAAATCTTTGAAAGAAGTTGCATTATTTGATATCAATACAAGAATTAATTCACTTAAAAGGAATTATCTTAGGGGATGCATGTTTCTACTAAGGGGAGAAGAAATTAAAATGGGCACAATTAAGGAATCTTATGCTTCATAAATAATTGAATAACAAAATTCAACATTAATTGTTAGATGCACACTTAACTTATGATCATGAGATATTAATAATTCAATTATATATATTCCATAAGATAACTTCAGTTATTACTCTAATTATGAGATATTAAGTAATTAATTTGCTTAGTTTGTATTCATTTATTCCTTGACATGTCTTTCAAAGCATCAAAGAATTTAGAGGTGGAGTTAAAAATTTTGATAAAGGGTAAACACCCTTAAATTATTGTAAATGAGATGAATGGAATATTAAGGACGAAGTGAGAAAACATGCAAAATTTAGGGGTGTTAAATGTCAATTACCCGAAAGGTAGTAATTTTAACCCTTTTTTAAAAAAAAATTCAGGAGGCAAGATTAATATTAATGGTAATATTTTATTTCAAAATCAGCCTATTTTTAGTTCTAGAGATAAATTAGCAGTAAAATACACAAATTTTAAAGTTGAAGGGGGTACGCCGCCAAATTTTTAAAAGATGCATGTAATGCATATGCATACATGTATATATATACACCGCCAAACTCTTATATAGGTCTTGCCATTCGCGATCATACATGACTTTTAGCAACAAAATTTTATTAATAAAAAATCTTTCAATGCATTCATAATAAAACTTTTTTTACTAAAAACCTGGTCTAGACGACTGGCCGGTTCCATTCTTCATTTATAGTTCCATATTCTAGGGTCTTACGTATAGGAACTATGACAATCCATCCCGAACTTAGTCACTAAAATTATGGGTTATAATTAACTTCTTTTTTAAAAAAAAAAGAAAAAGAAAGAAGCTCAAGCCTCGAAAATCCAGGGCGCTAGAGTGTAGTTTTATTAAAATAAAATGAGTCTAAAAAGCACAGACTTAAGAGCGCACAACGAAAAGAGAGGAGGATAGATTGGACCTCCATGATAAATCAACAAAAACATAAACTAAAAGAATTCAATACGCTTTATAAACCAACCCATCAAAATTCCACAAATCGGTAAAAAAAGAGACCGCTGTTAAAAGAAAAATAAAATACAAAAAGAGTATAACTAATAGAATTAATCTAAATCTATAATTTAGATCTTATTTTTATCTAATTAACTTACATACGTTATTTTACAATTGTGTCTATAATAAATATGGCAATATTGCATGTTCGGAGTCATTAAAGAATAAATAAATTTTCAGTCATGGTTGTAATTTAAAAATGAAAAAGAAATTAAAAATATGCTAGCTATATAGGTACTAGTGGTTGAGTAGTAGTAAATAAATCGATGACATTTTTTTATTTAAAATTTGTCCATGCATACTTGCATCATGTCGTGCACTTATAATAATCCAAAAATTTAGAGCTAATAAACTAGTGAAATTATAAGGCCGTGAAAATTATTTTTTGAGTGAATTAAGGTAAATTCACATACGTATGTATTATTAATTATTTCATTATAAACTTATTCATTATATAAGAGCATCTCTAATCGAAATGCTTAAGAATATCTTTAATGTTTGAACTATTAATTAGTAGAATTGATACACGTAATAATTTATATTGGAAGCTAAAATGCGTGTTATCTGTACTAAGCCTTTTAGCCCGCCACTTTGGTTTTCTTATTTATTGTTTTATTTTTCATAATTTGGTATTCTAAATTGATATTATTAATACAATGACAATTTTATTTTTGCAGATCACTTGGATCATGACACGTGTTAATAGGAGTGAACACGTGTAATTATAATTTGTAGGGCCCAATTTTCAACGATTGTTCAGAACCACAAAAATAGGACGAGTGTAATTAATGAGTGAAAAAAAAAAGAAGGTCTTGCAGTATAGTGATGATTTGTGGAGAGAAGATTCTTATCAAAAAAAAAAAAAACTGTGGAGAGAAGATTATAATACAAATATATATATATATATATATATATATGTCACGCCCATGATATACAGTGAGAGCATTAATTAATTTTGCTCCACGTTCTTTTATTGAATGGAGGACAATTGACTGCGTGCACACACCAAAATAACAAAATTTAGAGTTTGTACATTTATAAAAAAGATAAAATAAATTAACTACAAATCATATATCTAATAATAATAATGATGATCCCCTCGCATTGTATTATGCCACGTGTCTCCTAATTTTTTTCCTTTTTTCGTTACAGTTTTTAGTTTTTTCCGTGAGTGGGTTTCCCTCCTAATTTCTTGTCGCGCCGGCTTTTTTCCTACCCCAGTTTCGGCTCTCGCTCCTTTTATCTCCTTAAACTATTATTTTTTTTTCCTTTGAAAAACTCAACTTAAAACCAACTCTACTTTCACACTTTCCAAAATTTATTTCACTATACTTTCTCTCTCTAATTTTTTTTTAAAAACACCATAACTTTAAATCCAAAAATCCAAAAATAATAAAAAATATATATATTTGAAACCTACTCATCGAAATCTATAAAATAAGATCCATTGTGACTATTTTTTGAAATTTTTTATGCGTTTTTTTCATTGGTTGACAAAAAGTCAAACAAAACCAAATTCACTTTTCAACATAAAAACTCTAACTCAAAACATTCAACCAAATACCAAATTTTTAAAAACTTATCTAGAAAACTTGTCTAGAAACATTAACCAAACACAACCTAAGCCTTCTTTTCCATTCATTCGCACCGCGTGTTGCAATCAAAAAGAGCTTTGAGTACGTAATCAATACATTAGATTTGCAATTTTCTCTTTGTAATCGGCTTCGTATTTTAGGGTTTTGATTTAGTGTTGAATTTTTCATTAGGACTGATTCTATTCTCAGCTCTCTTCTCTTGTCATATAAATTGAATAGGTACACAATATACACCCTATTTTTGTTTGATAATATTTTGTGTACGTTCACACTCCATTAAGTTGCTCTGATAGTTGGGGATTGTGCAAAATCCAATCCAATCTATTTAAACTGACCAGTTCAATCAGATCCAATCAAATTTTGATTGGATTCAGGTGAAATTAGTGGATTGGATTGGTTTGCGTTTTAGAAAACCAATTAAACATTGGATTGGTTTGGCTATCACTTTGGCGAAACTAATATCAAACTGATCAAATCCAATCTCAATTAAAAATGACACTAGTCCTTACGTAATTGGTTATTATTATACACTAAGTTATTAATATGGATCGTGTACACATTGTTATTGCTACATATATAAAATAACATAATAAGTAAATCATAATTTATTTCTCTTTTAGTTTACTGATGAATTAGACTTTAATATAGAATGACTTAATTTAGATTTTTATTTTAATAATGAAGATAACTTTTTATTTATAATATCTTAATCCATATGAATTTTTATTTACTTTTAGACACTATCTTTGTGGATTTGATTGGTTTTATTCTGCATGTTATTTAAACTTAAATAATCTTTACACAAAAGATTTTGATTTCGAATCAATCCAATCCAATGTCAATTTGGATTGGATTGGATTTTGAAATCAAGTCGAATTAGATTGAATTGGTAGATTGTAATAAATATATTGATTTTGATCCGATCCAATGCACACCCCTAATAGAAAGCCATAACATATGAGAGTAAAGGTCAAAACAATGAGCACCAAAGAGTAAAGGTTAGAAAACAATGATCGAGCACCAATTTTATATTACAATTACTATTACTATATAATGGAGGAAACATCAGATTTTGACGATTGTAACATCTTTTATTTCTAAAAATAGAAACTCTTATTGTACCTGGTTAATAGTATACCCACCTTGGTTCTTAGCTAGGTAAGTCAAAGAATTGTAGATGAATTATAGACATAAATTCAACTAATGAATTTTTTTTATTTTTTTTAAATAATTACACTTGGAGAGATTCAAATATGGGATCTTCCGCTTAAATAAATTGTCTTACATAAGACCTAGTGAACCACTAGGACAACCCGGCCCATAAAGTCTAAATCATGAATTATTTTCAGTAATACTTGATTGAATTAGTTGATTGTTTAGTACGTATTGATTAGATTCGATTTGGGCTTTCTGTTCCTCTTCCTATTGCACTACATATGCATTGTCTAGGCTACTACATATTTGAAAGCCTGGCGGTCATATCTATTCTGATTGATTTGATTAACCATTTGACAAAATGCTCCCAAAGATAGAAATTGTAATATATATCATCTAAAAAGTTGTAACTTTACATGTCCCTCATTCTTTACATTAATTCTTCTACACATTAATTCTTCTACTTTTTTATCTGAAAGTAACAAGAAGTTCTTAAGCGAAAATAGATATATATCCCTATTGACCAAAAATATGGAATCTACACTTCTGTTTGATTACAAAGATGGAAAAGAAAAATAAGTTTAGTTAATTTGTGTAAAAAGATTGAAAATAAAGTAAGAAATGTTATTCATTTTATAAGTATATATCCTCCATCTTTCAATATTTTGGGTGAAAAATTTGTAGTCACCATCAAGCAAAGAAAATTTCTTCATGAAAAAACTCAAAAATCAAGAGGATATCATCTCTATCAATCAACTTATTTTCCATCTTTTCACTAAAACTAATTCAATTTATTTTTCTTTTTCACCTTACAATTAAACAGAACCTACATTTACAAAGTGGAAGAATGCTTGCCGAGCCTTTCTTTTAGTGACAATCTGTTCTTTACTTACGTTAATTCGTTCTATTTCTACTGGTTATGAAAGTAATTTAACTTTTATTTTACTTCTGGAAACTCATAATGGTCTTTATATTTGTTAATTAATTCATTCTTATTGAAGTTAGGTATAATTATTAAATAATTCTATGTCTCTTCTGTTACAATTTTTCTTATGCACTTCTTGGTTTTTATTTTAATTTGTTTAATACAATGTATTACGAATTTGTAAAATGTCCGTGCATCGCACGGAGCTACAAAACTAATTTAAAATAATTACGACCGTGAAAAGATATAATACAACTGTTAAAATTACGCCCTAAAAATGTTGAAGTTGTAGAGTCTGTCTGATAAAAAAGAGTTGAGAAATATTTGTAAATACTAATATTTTCTGAGAAATTGGAAAAAAACAAGATCAGTAATGTGGTTAAATTTCTTACTATGTCCTGTGTTTTCCATGGAATAAAATTAGAGTGGCGCCTTAGAAAACTTTTCCAAGAAAAATAGAATAACTTAGAACATTTTATTAAATAACTTACCATTTTTTTCAACTTCTCATAAAAATGAATAGTATTTTCAATAATTTTGTAACTTTTTGTAAAAGAGATCATAGAGAGTCTATCATAAACTCGCACACATAAAAAAAATTAAAAATATTTTTACAAGCAATTAGCGATTTAGCGTGAAATACCAAACAGAAAAATTATCCAGAGAAAATATAAAAACATACTTGGTTGGTGAAGTTATATAATCAGTAGTGGGTTTCAATTAATCTTAACAATTATGGAGACTATTTTTTATAAAATATTTTGAAGCAATTGCAAATCCTTACAATACCCAACAAATCCTTGACCAATAGCACGCTGAATATATCTGAGAATTGAAAGGGTTAATTTCTAGTTTTTTTTTTTCTCTTTCATTCATATTAATTTCAAAACAATAAGAGAGAATTAGAGATTTAATTATATTGCTTTTTGTAGGATTTTTTGCAATTGGAAATTTAAGTTTTGGGGAATTTATTCAATTTCATCTGGTATCTGCAAGTCACAATAAATTGGCCAAGAATTTGAATCCGTTCTTTACTTATTATTTGCATAATTATATTATTATTATTATTATTTGTGTGTTCGTTGTCGTGAAATTTGTGCGTATTGATTTTGTTTACTCTAAAATTGTTGTGAGATTGCTCATAAATCCTTATACTATTGAAAATTCGTGGAAAGTCCAAGGACCTGCAAGGTCAATTCTTTTAGCATTAGGACATTTCTGACACGTGTTTATTACTTGGGCAATAATACTCCTGAACTCAATCTTTTAATAGTTCATGTTAATGAAGGAAATATTTTCTACCCATTGAAAATAATTTTTTTCGGCTAGATTAAAACTACCAATTCAAGAAACACTCTAAAACTTTAAGGTTAATTGCATTTTAATTATACACTCGAGCTACACAGTTTATTTTTTTCAATTTTTACGGAACTATAAAATTTGCTACAAATTGGTGACTGGGTTATTACAGAATGAAAGGCAAAATTGTTAAACTTATCTCCTTAATTTCTATTATAGATCTTTGATCGAAAAATGGTATCAAGGGCGGTTGTTGAAAGCTTGATTTCTCTATGGCCCCATTCTGGGTTCAACTTTCCAATTCTGGCATTAGAATATCAAGATTGCTGTATGTTAAGAGAGATTATTGAAATTGATAAGCGAGGTTTAATGGAAGGTGCTAGAAATTTTGTTAGTGAAATCAAAAATCCCTCTTAAGCTTTAAATTCAGTGGGGAGAATGAAATCTTGCCTCCTATAAAATAATTGTTGCAACTTAATTTGCAGCGAAAACTAGAAATTTCACAAAATTTGTCAAATATATATGCAATAAAAATTGGAAAATTCCATGAAAAATTGCAGCTAAAATTCACACTCCAATATCAAGACAAGATTTTGCAGTGAAAATTTAATATCCTCTTTATTGTCATAATTAATCTTCTTCTCCGAGATCAGAAAGTTCCATGTGCTGCTTTGAAAAAAATTATGATCCGATCCTTATTCTTAAATATTTATTGGATACAGTTCTTGTTAAATTTTATTTTTTTAGAAAACTTGTAGTCTCTTTATTTTTAAATGATGCAGTTTCTCAGGTTCACTATCTGTGATTTATCTCAAACGTTCCATGTGAAGAAGGAATTGTCCTCACCTTTTTATCAAAAAAAAAAGGTTAGCAGACCGCATCCAAAAACTTTGTTTTAACAAGGACCGGATGCTAATAGACCTTGCTGCTTTTTAGATTGATGTAAAAAGTGGTTTTCACAACACCATTGCAATGTCTTCTCGAAAATATTATATACTATAATTTTGCACACGCGCGTTACGTGTGTGATGTAGATATGAGTGAATTAAAGGAACAAAAGTAAGAAAATTTTGTCCTTTATTTTATAATGTTTTCTCATGCAAATCAAATCCTCTTATAATATTACAATTTTATTTTTTTTGTGAAATTAAAGTATGAAGAGGGAAAATTGAAAGATTAAAAACTTGAAACGGCTTTAAGGCCAATGAAGTGAGGTCAAAACTAATAATAGATTCTAGTTTTATATAATAATAATAATAATAATAATAATAATAATAATAATAATAAAATGTAAATTTGCATCGTTGGCTCATTATAATCATCGGAAAAAAAGGGAAAGTGTTTCGATAATTACATTTTGTAAAAAAAGAAAACTAATATGAGATGGGTAAAATGTTAATTATGTATGAAGCAATTGTCCTTACCTTGTTTTTCGAAAAAGACGGAGAGAATATATTAAATAGAAAGAAACAATACATCATTTTGAAGGAGGGGTAACAAAAAACTTGGAGCCTCTTTCATTCAAGAGAGAGATAATAATCAACATGTCTGCAAATTGAGCTAGTTTATGGGCTACAACATTACCACTTGATGATCGAACAAAAAAAAAACTTTCCACTGGCGACAGCCTATCAAAAATCGCTTCATATCAGCCACTAAAGTACCCACAAAGGAAAAGATTCCGCCTGCTGGGAAAGAGCTTGAATAACCAGCAGACAATCACTTTCCATGTGAAGAAGGAATTGTCCTCACCTTTTTATCTTATGCTAAGTTGGACCTTGCTGGAAAAAGAAACATATGAAGAATTTTTGTCCTATTTTCTCAAAATTATAATGGTTCCTAGGAAACAACTCTCTGCTCATCAAAAACGCATAAAAAAAGAGAGAAGGATATTGCTTAATCTCCAATTGGGTATTTGGATAAGAGAGGAATTTTTTAGAATTTTACCCGGGGCTTAAAAATGGTCACTAGTGGTTTTTGGAGTGTGCGTTTTAGATCTACCATTGTCAAGCATATTTATGGATCAACTTTTTAGATAGTGTTTTTTGTGTGTAGCATTTCTCTTTTAGATTTTAAGATTTATATTAAATAAAATAGTATAACTCCATATAGTTTTATATTAGTTTTAGTACTTCAAATAAGTTCAAATTCTACTTTATTTGACTAAAATAATTAAACAAAGATTTTAAGCTAGATTTAAATTAAATAAAATAGTATAAAGTGTTTAACTACATATATTTTTATATTAGTATTATAATTAAATACTATATTTTGTTTATATGTTATTATTTTTATTTCATACTAATTATTCAATTCTCAGTATATTTATTCATTAATTGACTTAATGACCTTTGTCAAACACTAAAACCACATGCAACACACGTGCACAAAAACTAGTAGCACATAAAAGTATTAAAAGGAAGTCGGTCCTATGATTTGGAGGCCCTATGTGAAAACTTAAATTATGGGCCCTTTTGAATATGATCATATAAATAATTATAATAAAAAAAAATTATAACAATTTTTTTTGAAGATTTAAAAAATGGAACACAAAAAATAGACATAAAATATAATAAATTGAAAAGAAGAGAAGAGAGAAAAAAAATTAGAAAAAAAGGAAGATTTAATGGATATTCAACAACACTTGGAGAGAGAGAGAGAGAGAGAGAGAGAGAGAGAGAGAGAGAGGGTATAAGGAAATCAAATAATCAATAGTAGACTAGTTGAAAGTGTTATAGTTATCTTAGAAAGTTTTAAAAAAAAAAAGATAGACATGAAGACAAAGGCTTAGCTAATGTGAAATTTCATGTCTTTTATTTTATTTGCTAGGCCCATGTATTTTTAGTTTTAAATTTAGATCATTTGATTGGCAACAAATAAAAGTACATGGACCGAGAAAATTTAGGTTTTAATTTTATAAAAGCTTGTCATTATTTAGATCCTACAGAGTTGTTTCATCTACATAGTCTAAAGACCGGCATGGTTAGATGTGAAATGATTTTTTATATGAGAATAATAACTTTGTAATTCTTTGTCCAAAAATTTTAATTCAAGTGAGCTCGATTTTTAACTCTCATTTAAGAAGTTGTGGTTCCATTCCTCGTCAATTAAAATTTATGGTATTTTCAAAGGAAGAGAATAATTTAGAATTTAGATGGAAATGTGGCCATTGATCTTGGTGATCCAATAGTTACATCTTTTGATCTCATCCATCCATTTAATTACTCCATCCACTATAAATACATCTCATCTTTCTTTAGTTTTGTCCATCTCTCTGACAAAAAAGCAATCAGAGAGCAACAAAAACTAATTCTGTCTCTTCTCTACCAAAACACTTTCACCTTCAATCCTAATCTTCTCCTCCTGAAAATGGCCTCCTTAGACCTCTCCAAACAGGTTTCTCTCTCCTCTCTCTCACACACAAAGATAGTTTCCCAAAATTCCCAAAAAATTTGAGGCAAATAATTTGTAAATGCATTTGAATTATCTGTTGAGAGGATATAATTAAGTCAAGAATTGTTTGATTCTGCTGCTCTGTTTCGCTCTGTTTTTGCTCTGTTTCTTTAAGGGTTAAGATTAAACAAGAAGAACAAAAATTGTAATTCTCTCTCTGGGGTGTCCAAATTCCCAAAATTTTTAGGAAAATGATTCATAAATGCATTTGAATAATCTGTTTGAAAGTGTATATTAAGTGAGTAATTGTTTAATTATGTTGCTAATTTTTGCTCTGTTTCTTTAAAGATTAAGTTTAAAGAAGAAGAAGGGGCTTCATATACACTTGATGGAACTGTGGATATACATGGTAGGCCCGCAATCCGAGAAAAAACTGGAAGATGGGTTGCTGGAATTATCATCCTCTGTAAGTTTTAATTCTTCCAATCACTTTCTTTTTAATTTCTTTTTTTTTTAATACATATCTATATATATATATATAAGTGCTCATATATATCATACTGTGCTTATATATGTAAATCTTTGTTTCAGAAATAGATATGACCTGTTGTGTATCTAAAAGATACTTCCTTTTTCTAATGCTGAACTCAAATATAAGGATTTCCCTTTTTCAATCTATATTTTATATATTCATTTATATTCAGATTTGAATTAACTTGCACAATTTGAAAAGTTATTACTGATTGTTACATAGGTCACTACTTTCCCAAATTCTATTTTAAGTATTTATAAAGCAATACCATCTTTAATCACCCATATATATATAGAATAGATGTATATACATGACATACCAATAAATCTCTTTAATAGCAAATTAGGAACAATTGTAGTACAAATTTTGAAGGGACATATTTTTATAGAAATATTTTGTTTTCTATCTCAACTTAAAATGCAGATGTTTAACTATCATATAAAAGCGTTAAGTACAAATTTTACTGTCAAGAGAGAAACGACAATTTTATTATGTATTGACAAAGATCAAGAATTTAAACGTGTAGTGAAATTTGAAATCGCGTATATGATAAAAGTTTAAAGTTTATTGAAATGTATTTCAATTCGCTTTATATCCCGTGTTTTTTTATTCATTTTCATTAAGTTGTAGCTTACATAGAATTGCTTTCCACTTTTAAAACAATGTGTTACAATTTAACAAGTGAGCAATTTTTTGTTTACCTTTATCAGCTTTAATATAGATTTATATATATATATATAGTGTTATTTCTTTGGATAATTTAGATTTTGGGAACCGTTTGTTTCACATATCAGATGTTTGGTGTCAAAGTTTTGCATAATAGGTGTTTGGGTATTATTTTGGACAGAATCCGTTAATTAACGTGATCAACTGTTAATTCCGTTAATTTTTTACACAACTTACCCATTTTACTCCTAAAAAAGATAAAATATATTGTTCTTACTTGGGGTAAAATGATCAAAAATTAACGAAGCTAATGAGTGATTACGTTGACTAACGAATTTTGTTCAAAATAACACTTAAACACTTATTATACAAAATTTTAACTTTCACTATTTGATATACAAGAACAAACGGTATCTAAAATCTAAATCGCCCTATTTCTTTAAAAAGAAAAAGAGAGACTTTTTAGTTATTTGGTAAAATTAATGAGATTGTGAATTTAGAGAGAGAGGGGGGGAGAGAATTTAGTCTAAAAGACATGCAAATATGACACGTAAGCTAGCCACTGACACCTTTGCATGGCTGTAGCCTGCGTCATACGTGTCACTCTTTATGGGCTTACACATCTTGGGAGAAAATGATACCCTACCGCCGCAATAATAGTTAACGATACTCCGGGACCCACCCAAAGAGTTGTTTTATTTTTTTGAGATAAAAAAGAGTTAATGAACACAAAAAAATTATTATAGACTTATATCTGGCTTAAAAAAAAGTAATGTATATAGACTTTTATAATTTCTTTTTATGATATTCATTGGGATAAATAAATAAATAAATATATATATATATATATATATTACTTTGGAACAAATATTTAACATCTCTTCCTTTACAAATGCTACAAATTTTAAACGGAGGGGAATGAAGTCCATAACTTTTTAAGGACAAAGAGAAAACGGTGTCACTTGAATTAAAACTTCTAAGCTCTGAATAATATAGATAAAATAAGAATTGAAGTGTGTTTTCTTTATAAAATTTCCATGCAAATTTAAAATCACAAAGAAATATGGAAAGTATCAATGTCGATTACTTGCATTCCCTTTGTCCTTAATCCCGGTGTTGTGCCACGTACATATATGAACATGCTGTCATATAATTTGCATTCCCTCCGTTCTTCCTCCAAACTCATGGACCGTAAACTTTATTTCATTTTATTCTTGGACTTAGTGACATTGTACACTTACATGTACATGCATTATATACTTTTTGCCCCTACATATATGTGAATGGACATATTTGAATTGCACTCGTACTTGTGCGTACAATATATGCCCCTAAGCTTTAAATTGAGTGGGGGCTTGAGCATGCGTTCCCTTCGTCCTTAACCCCAGCGATATGCCACTTACATGAACATATATGCTGTCATATACTTTGAAGAAATTAAGTGGCAGCTGGAGCATGCATAAGATCTAAATAACTTCTTTTCATTATATATAAAAAAATATTCCTCCGAATTTATAGTTTTCTCCTGAATTTATGTAGATGCCTTACCAATTAGATTAGTCTGCTATGTCCTTAGATTTAGTGATGTTGTATCACTTAGATTGTTAGATGTACATGCGTCATATATTCTTTGTCCCTACATATACGTGAATGGACATATCTAAATTGCATTCATACTTATATACGAGAGAGAGAGAGAGAGAGAGAGAGAGAGAGAGGGATCTTAATTTTCACTTTTTAATAAATATGTTCAAGATAGTTATGTTACTCTCATTTTTCCACGTTTGCTTAAATTTGCCGATCAATTAGTGTGTGAGATAAAGATGACTCGGATCTAAAATAAATGTTCATTAAACTTACGCAATATTGAACTTGCATAACTAAAATATTCTATTTTCGTTTATGAAATACCAAAAAAATTATTAGTATTGTGTTACTTCTTCAAGTAACATATCTTTATGCATGTTCTTATAACATATATAAAGCTAACGTGCAAATGTGACAAGTCTCTTTCTTTAGTTTGCGATTCATGTTTTTATTATTGTTGTTGTTGTTGTTGTTTTTTGTAAGAAAGGTGTGAAGTGAAATTGAGATTGTCCTACATTGTTCAATTGTTTTTAATTCAAGGTATCTATATGCTGTCCTATAGTGCAAACTTTAGTATAACTTCCAAAACAAACAAGTTCCTCTGTTTATTTTTTTACCTTTCTAAAAACATAATAAATATATATATATATATATATATTATTATATATTATTGCAATATATATACGCCTCTTGATATGATAAGATTTTTTATTTTTTTAAGAAAGAGTGAATAATATTTTTGTAAAATATGTACTCGATTTTTTTTAATGACAATTAGGATTGAGTCTATATTAAATTAAAATTGATTATTTTCTGTATGGATTATTTTCGATATTAGAAAGGCTATTTTTAATATTTGAAAGAAAACACAAGGACTTGCAGGACTGGAGTCATGGCATTTTTGTGTGATCAAAACTACGGATTTATTTTACAAAAATATTATTTCGGATCATTCGCTTGAATTTTGTGGGTTTTTTTTTTGTTTTTTGAAGTCTCTTACGTATTTTGTTTCCTTCGAAAGATAAAACATCTTTATTTTTTTTTCCTTTTGTTCCACATCAAATTTCTGCAAATTCTATGAACACCTTTAAATTAATGTTAAATAACATAATCAATATATAAATATATATATATATATATATATGGAGTTATTTTTTATGTTGCTTTAGAGAAAAAGCTCTAATGTAATTATCAAATTGCTAAAAACATAAATTGTTTTAGGGTGCACATGAATTGTTGATGATACGTCTAAGCCTGTAACTGATGCACATGGAAAGAGGGTGAGACCAATTAATATTATCACTTTTAATTTCTCTTTTCTTTATATAAATCCGTTACCTCTCATTTTCATTATATATATATATATATAATATGCATGAGTCCCCGTGTGTTTCTTCACAAGATCAATGGAAAGTTATTAAGGTTCTCTTTGGTTGCCTAGAATCTTCGAGAAGGAAAAACAATATTAACTTCTCAATTTAAAATTGTTATCTTAAAAAACACGATTTTTATCTTAAATTGAAGGTTTTATCTATTTCTTGTTTTAAACTTTCTGATATCTTAAACTAAAAATACTATCTTCATTTATTTTTTTTTAAAAAAAAATACTACTAAATTATCCTTTAACGTTTACCGTTATCTTTCTAAATGAAGAGTAATGATAAAGAGTTTCTCAAAAAGAATGTCTCAATGTTCTTTCCTGTCTCTCTTATTTGCTTGATTTTCTTATGATTCAATTTCAACCCCTCTCTAGTGGTAAAGTGTCCACTGAAATTCAGAAGATTTTAAATTCGAGTCAAATTTAGAATGGAGGGAGTTTTCTTTTTTATTGTAATAAAAGAGAAAAAACTTAACCCACTTTTAAAAAAAAAAGATAAAAGAAATAAAAATCAGTCTCCTCGTGTTCTTTTTTACATTAAGGATATTTTTTTCCCTTCCCTTTTATCTCTTTTTTGGTGCAAGTCAAAAAGAAAAGAACATGTTTGAAACTCCAGTGGGATCATCTTAATTATAGTTTTTATAATTAGAGATAAAGAAAAAAAAAACTCTTAATTTAATTTAGCCTTTAGAGTACTCAAACTAATGGTTCTACTTTTCTTTTCGAGATATTTCAAATTGACAGTGTCATTTCTTTTTAATAACATAATCAATGTACAAAATGTTATAATAGATTTAGGTTGTGTTTTCAATCATTGATTAAGTTAAAGTTAGCATTTCCTTAAAATGTACTATTTGTGTCCTCGTAAATTAGGAGTCTAGTTTTGTTTAGAAGAAATAAAAAAGAAGTGGACTTTAGATTTGGGGTACACAGAGTATCAAGTCAAAGTGAGATTATGAATTTGAAACCAATAGAGTAATTTAAATGCATGTTCAAATTTTGTCCTTTCATTAGTATGGATTCTCTATTGTTTAGGTTCAAAAAGGCAAAGCCTTCAAAATTGAGGCATGTGTTATTGAGCTTCAATTTAGAAAGGGCAAGAAAGAATTAAGTCATTTACACTTCACCATTTGCTATTTTGTGGAAACCAAACATGACTCCCTGTTTTTCAATAATTCTTAAACATTACCTTCTACATGTGGAGGTATCTCAAAGAATTACCTAAAACTCCTAACTCCGCATTTGGAAGTTATTAAGCTTACAAAAGATCCCTAGCAAATCAAGCCTCTTAACTCTGTTTACTTGATGAATCAAATAGTGAATCAAGGGCTAGCTACGCTCGCATTCTTTGGTGTAGGGGTGAACTTGGTTTTGTTCCTCACAAGGGTTTTAGGACAAGACAATGCCGAGGCGGCTAATAATGTCAGCAAATGGACTGGAACTGTCTATCTTTGTTCTCTAGTTGGCGCCTTTCTCAGTGATTCCTACTGGGGAAGATACCGAACTTGTGCCATCTTTCAAGTCATCTTCGTCGTAGTAAGTAACCATCATTTCTCACTTTATACATTAACATTATCAATAATTCTACGAGAACACAAATAACTTACTCAAAAAAAGTGACAGCGGATGTAGCAGGCATGCATTGGTCCGATGTGGGCCCTACACAGGCCACTACACATCCCCACAGATGTATGGTTGCCACATGGTGTGTCACCTTTTCAGCTGAGATGTATGTGTTCTCCCAAAAGTAGACTAACACTATTTGTTTGCTCTAAATAAACTTGCGTTAAAAAAGTAAGAATCTAAACGTGTGTGGATACAGGGTTTGGTAGGATTATCGATAGCAACGAACCTTTTCCTACTCCATCCAAAACATTGTGGGGGCCAGGGAGAGAAATGCGGGTCCCACACGGGTTGGGAGATTGGGTTATTTTATCTATCAATCTACATGATTGCCCTAGGAAATGGAGGGTACCAACCTAATATTGCAACATTTGGGGCTGATCAGTTTGATGAAGAGGACCTTAAGGAGGGACATTCAAAGGTCGCCTTTTTCAGCTACTTCTACCTAGCTTTAAACCTTGGTTCGCTCTTCTCCAACACAATATTGAGCTACTTTGAGGATCAAGGAATGTGGGCCCTAGGGTTTTGGGTTTCAACCGGTTCAGCCTTTGCAGCACTAGTCCTGTTCCTTGGGGGTACCGCGAGGTACCGTCACTTTAAGCCCAACGGCAACCCTCTTGCCCGGTTTTGCCAAGTGCTAGTTGCCTCGGCAAAGAAGTGGAGACTTGAGGTGGCACTAAGTGAAGAGAATTTATATGAAGAAGATGGAAAAGAGAGTTCTGCAAATGGTTGTAGGAAGATACTTCACACGCATGAATTCAAGTAAGTAGTAAAGCAAGTACTATGAATGCGTGTTTGTTTCACACAGTGCATGCCCGATTTAACCTGGAGGGGCTTTTAGTGTTTAAGCACAAGACGACCCAACAATTTTTAGTGTTCCGTCCACTTTTTCACACAATATGGCTACTTTTTGTGCTGCCATGGAAATTTTAGAACTTCAAGTTCCTTTGATAAAAAAGATGAAAAACGATTAAGTTCAATGAAAAGTAAGGATGAGAAAGAAATTTGGTGAAATGTCTTCCATCTTTTCTTTTGCTCTTTTTTCATCGAGAAGTTCTTACCCATTTCCTAAATAATTGGATTCCACGGAAAAACTTGAAAAAGTAATAAAACATCTCACCAATTCACTTATTTGTTTTTCCAATTTCTCATAAAAATAAGTAGCATTTTCAATCATTTTTCATTTTTTCATGAAACACACCCTAATGACCACACACTAAAAGCTCTCTTGGAAGTGGACTTGTCCTTAAATTGTAAAACCAAAACTACGGCTTTAAAATGTTGAATCCATTATGAATATTGAATGTCTCGTGTTCATTTGTACATCGCAGGTTTTTGGACAGAGCCGCATATATTACCTCGAGGGATTTGGACAATCAAATGCAGAGCATTCAAGACCCATGGCAACTATGCCCCATTTCGCAAGTGGAAGAGGTGAAGTGCATATTAAGACTACTCCCAATTTGGCTATGCACAATTCTCTACTCAGTAGTTTTTACCCAAATGGCCTCGCTCTTTGTCGAGCAAGGTGCCGCAATGAAAAGCAAGATTTTGAAGTTCCAAATCCCGCCTGCAAGCATGTCTAGCTTCGATATCCTAAGTGTAGCAGCTTTCATTTTCCTCTACCGGCGAGTCATCAGTCCGCTCGTGAGCCGAATAAGGAACACAGGTTCTAAAGGGCTCACCGAGCTTCAAAGAATGGGAATCGGGCTCGTAATAGCGGTAATGGCTATGGTTTCGGCCGGGATTGTGGAGTGCTATAGGCTCAAATACGCACATACAGATTGCAAACATTGCAACGGGTCGAGCTCGTTGAGCATCTTTTGGCAAGTGCCTCAATATGCTCTCATAGGAGCTTCGGAGGTTTTTATGTATGTCGGTCAACTTGAGTTCTTCAATGCACAAGCACCGGATAGACTAAAGAGCTTTGGGAGTGCACTATGTATGACTTCGATTTCTCTGGGAAACTATGTGAGTAGTTTGCTTGTGAGTATGGTTATGAAAATATCAGCCCAAGATCATATGCCTGGGTGGATCCCAGGGAATCTCAATAGGGGTCACTTGGACCGGTTTTACTTCCTATTGGCTGCTTTAACAAGTGTGGATTTGGTTGTGTACATTGCTTGTGCCAGGTGGTACAAGAGTATTAAGCTCGAAGGGAAGTACGAAGAGGATAACGAGAATGGCGAGTTCGAAATCTAATGTGTGGCCAATGGGGTTATTTTGATAGTTGTTGTACAAGGGTTCACATATGAAGGGAACTATGAGGACATGTTTTGTTTGAAAGAGACAGAGAGAGATCTAGACTTTCTGTGGTTCAACTCTTATACACCCAATTTGCTCGTAGGGTTGATTTTCTCAATAAGGTGTGTAGAGACGTGGGTAGCTTTTGATTGAAGGTGTTTATGGTCTCACCTCATTGATTTGGTTCTACTTCTAGAACTCGGCTTATCTCTCTCTCTATAGTTTGTAGAACAGTTCATGTATATGAGAGTCTTGGTGCTAATAAAGATGTTCCCTTCTTAGAATATTTGCTGCATTATCATGCATTTCCATTTGATCTGTCAGAATACATGTTCCTGGCTAAGGAATATTAGGGATGGCAATTGATCGGATTTAGAGCGGGTTTGCCGAAACCCGACCTGGTACGGATTTTGTTTTGAGAAACCCGAACCCATCCCATTTACTTTGTATAAGTTCGAACCCGCCTTGACTCGACATGCCCCATTGTAATGATATGATATTATAAGAGTGTTTAAAGAAAAATATGTTATATTGATGGCAGGCGGATCAAATGGGTTAAATTATGCGAACCCACTGGGTTCGTATTTTAACTGCCATACCTGCCCTGTCTTAAACACCACCCCCCCGCCTGCCCCAAAATAAACAAAGGGGTTGGGTTGGGCCATTTTACCATCTCTAGTTATGGTTTATCAGGTTCATCTCACTAAAAGACCTTGTAAAATGCAACAACATAAAATGGCTAACAAGAACTCAACTATATAGCATAGGAATTTATCGTTTACAAACAAATTTATGCTTTAAAAGAGAGATGAATCTGGTATAATAGAAACTTTCAAGTTCCACTAATTTTGTGATAAAAAAAACCATGTTATTGCAGCAAAATCAAAAAAAGAGAGAAAAAAATATTTTTATAAACTTATGTATCAGCTACTCAAAATACCATATTTATGGAAATAGCTATGTCCTGAGTATATTAACCTTGGACCTGACGAACTTGGATGTGGTGCGTAGAATGTCGACGCCAAATTGGTTGTGCTCCGCTTTGGACAAGAGTGACATGCTCTCCTTCATTCATCAGGCTCTTACTCTAAATCATGGATATAAAACGAAAATTTACATACATTTGATGGTTGAGGAATAATGACAAAATGACAAGGGGTTTAGATTTGCACCCCAGGTTTGATGTTAAAATTAGACTCCCCCCCCCCCCCCTTTTTGACTTTGCCCACTACTTTAAATGTGAAATTAGACTTAACCCCCATGATCTCATAATCATTAGATTTTTCCCTTTTCATGTCGGGGAATGTCAAAGTATTACATGAAGATGGGAGCGATATCTACTTTTTTTTTTACCGCAAGTCTCTCCCCCCCCCCCCCCTTCTCTCCCAATTTTACTATAATTCTTTGATATTTTCCTACATGCCCGGGTCCCCGGGAGGGGGGGGGGGTGTTGATTATGACATGCTCTCCTTCATTCATCAGATTCTTACTCTAAATCATGGGATTTTTTACTTTGCCCACTACTTTTAATGTGAAATTAGACTTAACCCCCATGATCTCGTAATCATTAGACTTTACCCCCTTTCATGTTGGGGACAAGGTAATCGATATCGTGTATCGGAAGCATATCATTTTGCCAAAAAATAATATCGTGTATCGAAACGTATCGTAAGATACACTTTGATTTTGATATATACATAAATATATATTATTTTAAATACGAACATGTATACATACACCAAATATACATAATTCAAATAAAAGATAATATAGTAGACTAGTACATATTCCATATAAGTGTTGCCCATAAATAAAAAAATGTAAAGTATTAAAAAGAAGGGTTAAATAATAATTTCATAAAAATATAAGGTAAACTATTGTAACTATAAAAAAAAAAAAAAAAATTTATTTAGAACTCTCGAGAAGGGACCAAATATCGATCCAACTTTACCTTTTACGACTCTCTTCTTCCTCATTCTCTCAACATTTTATCAAACCAAAAAAGAAAAGGAGAACAAAAAAAAAAGAGGAGCAAGCTTCAAGAATAAAATAAATTCACCACTCTCCAAGTAAGATTTTCCGATTGTCACTGATCCTTCTCTCTCTCTCCCTCTCTCTCTTCAAGTGGAGTCCTTTTCTCTTCGTGTTTCTTCTTTGTCCCTTCAAGCACATTGGAGTCTTCTTCAAGTAGATAAAAAAAGAAAACACATACCTTTCTTCCTTTGGCGCCCTCTCTCTCTCTCTCTCTCTCTCTCTCTCTCTCGTAACTTCCTTCTCCTTCTTCGTGTATTTGGGGTTTAGGTTTTGAGGCTAGAAAGTGTTTTATTTTTTAAAAAAAACTCAACAAAACCATGTCGTTTCGCAGAAAAACGACCAAAAAAAATCGTCAGATATGAGATCGTCTCGCGATGAGCTAAAATATTGGGATACATCGATGTGTATCACTCGATACAATCCAAAACTCAATACACTTAACGATACATATCGTTTTACTCACGAGATGGTACATATCGTGTATCGTACGATATGTACTACCATGGTTGGGGAATGTCAAAGTATTACATGAAGATCAGGGCACCGTCTACTTTTTTTAACACTAGTTTTTGTGCACGGTTTTAGTGCTTGACAAAGATTTTTAAGTCCATTAATGAATACATACATACTAAGAATAAATAATTAATATGAAATAACAAATAATAACAAATAAAAAAAATAGTATTAAGAGTAAAATTCAATTAATAATTATAAGAAAATCATAGAATCAGTCAACTATAGAAATATGTTCTAAATACATGGTAAAAATTTGGCCGTTGCATTTTTTAGTATATCGGGGACCAAGCATACTCCTGATTAGCTATATAAGAGAGTAATACATTTTTAATAAATTTTTAGAATTGGTATATATAGTTAATTATATTGAACACATGTTGATTATTATGCAAAGTATCAAAAAACAATATATCAATCATATAAATAATAGATTATATAACCCGATGATGTATAACATGAATGTTTTATCACAGTACCAAACAATGATATAACACTCATATAATAGATTATATAACAACGAAAATATTATAATGGTAAAAAAAAATTAAAAATTAACATGAATGATTTATTGAGTCACAGCTACAATATATTCATTTTTTTTTGTTTTAAACTTTAAACATAATTATAAATAAACAAATAAGTTTTTGAATATATAAATTAATAGAACTTTAATTTATAATGTTAAAATATAAAGTAGAGTTTAAATTTATTTGGAATACTAATACTAATATAAAAATATGTTGAGTTATACACTTAATAGTGTTTTATTTAATGTAAATCTTAAAATCCTTCTTTAATTATTTTAGCCAAATAGAGTAGAGTTTAAATTTATTTAGAAATTAGAATACTAATACTTATATAAAAATATAGGGAGTTGTACTATTCCTTTAATGTAAATCTTAAAATCATTTCATTAAAAGCAAGGAGCATATTTGTTTTCACAAAAAAGGGGAAAACACTTAAGTTAGTCATGCTTTTATATATAGTATAGATAAGGCTCCCCCCTCCCCCTCCCCCTCCTCTGTTCTTCCTCCTCCCCAATTTTTACTGTAATTCTTCAAGATTTTCCTACATACCGGGGGAAAAGTCCAACAATTATGAAAACAGGGGAGGTAAGTCTAATTCCACATATAAAACAGGGGCTAGAGTAAAAACATCCCTTCTTCTATGTTTTAAGGTAATCCTTTGGGACACCCCTCGTGAAGAGGATTATGTCAAAGGATTATCAAATAGGAGATAAGTCAACATCACATTAACAGAAAGGGGAAAAGTCAACATATCCCGAAAGTATATTATGCATGTGGAGTTAATAATCGAAGTAGACAATAAAGGAGTTGATGATAAATACTAACCAATAAAAGCTTTAGAGCTCGAGAAAACGTCTCCTCTGCATCATTTGAGAACTCCATGTATATAGGCATGACACCTTGATAAAGAGCTAACCTTTGCTTAACCCTTTTCCTGCCAATTCATGAATATGTGCTGTGAAAATTTTGAAATTGAGAGGGACGAAATTCTTGAAGATATGAGTTATATACTTGTGCATACCTTGCCTAATAAGACAATTGCATATTAATTCGCTCTCAGACTAAGAGTCAGATTCAAAGTCAAAACTTGACATGTGAACCTATATACCTTCTTTTTGACTGTGTTTCTGCTTTCAAATTTTCGTATATACTCCAAAATCAAATGATGAATCAAGTCCCTCTATCATTTATCTTTTGCAGTGGGTGGAAACACCAAAAATGAGTCTCAAATTTTTATCAAATAAACCCAAATAAGTTCCACTAACTTGTTGCTAAAACATAAGCCGGGCAAATTATGTCACTGTCCATTTCAAGGGGTAAACGGTTGAATTTTTCATGAAACTTGGTGGAGGCAATCGAGAGATCATCTCCACCAAATTTCATTGAAAGATACAATTTAAAAGTGGGTGAGATGATCATCTAGAATAAAAATGGGCCCCAAATGAACACACACACATAAATATAAATTTTTCAGCACATGCACTTGCCCTTTGAAATTTTAGTGGGGATGATCTATTTATTATAGAGATCATCCCTAGCAAATTTCATAAAGTGGGTGAGATGATCATCTAGAATAAAAATGGGCCCCAAATGAACACACACACACACACACATAAATATAAATTTTTCAGCACATGCACTTGCGCTTTGAAATTTTAGTGGGGATGATCTATTTATTATAGAGATCATCCCTGGCAAATTTCATAAAAAAAAAAGTCATCCGTTAACCCCTAGAAATGGAAAGTCTTATTCTATAATTTAAAGATAGGACTGTCCTCTTTAAAATGGGCTAATACACACACACACACGTAAGGTAGACAAAAGAGGTGCTTTGAAGTAACTAGTTAATTCAATCACTTTTGTTTATATTTTCTGTACTTATATTAAATGGAAAGGTAATCGAACATGTCAATCATTCTAATATCATCAGGCTCAATGTTAGGGCTTTATTGACTTTGCATGTGAAAATAGATTTGCCCCCTGTTTTCAAAATCATTAGCCCCTGTATGCGGGAGAATCTCAAATGATAACATAGTATTGGAGGTTTAAGTCAAAAGGATTATGTCAAAAAAATTTAGAGATTGTCCCCCATTTTCACATTATTTTTTTAGTTCCCCAACATACAGAGACAAAGTCCGATAATTATGCAAATGGGGGAGTAAGTCTCGTCAAAAGAGCCCTATTTGATACTGCATCAGTACCATTATCCAAGCAAAAAACACAAGCAAAATTAAAACCAAGTAATATGAACAGAGAGTATTTAATCTCATATTACAGTGAGGACTTACACATTTGTGAAGGCAAAGATTGTTGAAGCCGGACGATAATGGCTTAAAATTATAGCCATGGAACCTGTTCTTGTGAAGACAATGATGGGAGTAGATAGGGTGTTGGCCATTGTGGTGGCATGGAAAGCAAACATTTCACCCATATGGCTCTGTAAAAAGAATGTCCAGAAAGTAATCATATTTAGGTAAAGAAGAAAATATATAATAATAATAATAATAATAATAATAATAATAATAATAATAATAATAATAATAAATGAAAGGGCTTTTTCAATATTTTTGCACATTTAATAACGAAAATTAAACATACCCCCCCTACATTTTCATAATCTTTTGACTTTTCCACTTGCATGAAAGGGCCAAAGGATTACGAAACACTACAGGACAATCTCTAAAAAAAATATTAATCCCTTGAGTTACTCCCTATACTTGCATAATCCTTTCATAGACACTTGGGCCCACAGTAATTCAAATGGTTATGAAAATAGGTAAGTCAATCAAATATAGCGCATTATAAATAGGAGGCAAAGTGTAAAAATCCCCAACAATTTATGTATATTTGCAACAAATGTCCTGTATCTTTTCTTTGTTGGGCTTTTTTAACTTTGACCCCTATTTTTAATGTGAAACTAGACTTGCCCCCCATTTTCATAATCATTAGACTTTGCCCTCTACATGCACGGAAATCTCAAATTATAATGTAAAATGGGGGCAATGTCTACTTTTTTTCTAATGTAATCATTTTACATAACTCCATATTTTTATGTAATTCTTTGAGATTCCACCATATGCAAGGGGCAAAGCCTAACAATTACGAAAACAAAGGGCAAGTCTGATTCCACATATAAAATGTAGGAAAATTCAAAAAAGCCCAATACTAAATTGTTTCCAAAATTCAGCAACATGAGGAAAACACATAATGATTAGCAACAGTACCAACAGCTACCTTATAGGCAGTAGATTGACCTGGAGGAGTGATACTGATTGGTAGACTTGACTCAGTCCTCAATGCCACAGTGTGCATCACTTTAACAGCTTTCAGGGGATATCTTTAATCATTTCCAAAAAAAAAGAAAGAACAAATGCATCAATTTTATAGTCTTAACAGTTTTTGGTTACTCAAAAAAGTGTAATCTCAAAGTAATCAAATCTAAAACGAAACAAGTCAAATAACATTAACTAAATGCTTTTAACGTTCTAACAAAAGATTTTATACGCCCACTTATTAGTACGAGAACAGTGAGAACAGTAAAGACGAGTTATCAGGTACATTCTTTAGAACTAACTTGAAGATTTTTCTTTCTAGAGTTCGTGCTTTTTACGTTCTGACAAAAGATTTTATACCGCCATTTATTAGTACTAGTCACAGTGCCAGTGCATTGCACGTGACTATGATGACTCATAGACATATAAATTAAATTAACATGATGAAAAATAAATTACAATCACAATTACAATTGTAAATGCAAATTAAATAGTTTACCTAAAAGATATTGACTTGTAATGGAAAATAATTATATATGAATATCATGTTCTGAAGAAACAAGAAAATATAATTATGATAACTATTAATTTTCCTCTAAAGAGTTAATACTCCTTGTCCAGTATTGAAGCACTTCAATAAGGCCTCTGCCAAAGTAAATTATGCTTTGAGTGATTGTATATACTTGATTCTTTACATGTAACATATTTCTTTTGCATGAGTCAAGACTCCTTCGACAATAGAACTATCCTCTATCGTTAAATTATGCAACATACATGGGACAAATTCTGGTATGAAAACTTGAAATTCCATGCAAGCATTAACGTGTTCTTCAAAGGAATATGAAAACCTCTATAGATCATTATGTCTGAATAATTCATAAGTTAGATATGGTTAATAGTAGATTTATGCTTTTAATCTATTTGAACCTAAACATAGTTGAGGTGTTTTGCAGAATTGCAGATTGTGTGCAATTGGAAAGATATTACAAAGAAATGATTACATTAAATATCATAGGATTAAAAGATTTATTAAAGAAAAGAATAATGATTGCACTATTATACAGGAATAATATTCAACAAAAAACCCAAGTGGTTGCCATAGCGGTAAGGGCTAACTTGGGACTGTGTGGTAGGCACACGGTCTCAGGTTCGATTTCCCGCTGCGTGAAACCTTTCTTGGGCCACTGGGGGTGTCTCCCAGTCAAGCAACCAGGGCCTCATGGGATTAGTGGGGCTAAGGCCCCAATACCCATGGTTATCAAAAAAAAAAAAATCAACAAAAAATTAATTGGCAGAGACATAAGCACAAATTAAGTAACATGCAAGTGCAATTCATATTCATTCTTTGTGACACAAAATTAGTTCCAGAAAAAAACTCGATTGCCTTCCTCTGGAGGTTGATAATTTTGTTTTGGTTTTTTTTTTTTTTTTGGCTTTAGATGGACAAAAAAAAATTGGCTAAATTATCTTATAAAAAGATTAATACTAAAGTTTGAGAACTAAAAGATGGATAGCATAATTCTAAAAAAGAAAAAAAAAATATAGCATATACAAATAAAATTTTGATATAATGTATAATACACGTAGTTGAAGAATTTTTAAACTATTAACAAAATTTGGTATTTTAATAAACAACATAATTCAGTAGGCGAGTTTTATAAACAGTGCACAAAAATAAACTTACTTACATACATATGTGTACTATGTAAAGTGAGATGTGTATCATGTATGCATACATGAAATGAATATGATTTTCAAAGAATGCACCAATGCTGTTATAATTAATGGTTTAATTCAAAAGGAAAGTAGACATTTAATTATGGATATATATTCAAGAAAGAATTGCGAGTGGACTCTTAATTTGGACATTGGGAGTATTTTTTAGGAGGTACTATTGCCAAATCAATTATTTTTATTGCCAAATCAATGTACAATATTAGAAGAACACATTACAACTTCTTAAAGTAATATTATAATCTAAAGAGATAATTGCTTTGGTAATATGGGTGGCCTATTTTTATTTTATTTTTTTCAATACAAAATTGGCTTTGGTGATATGATTACAATAATTTGGGAATGACAGATGAACATAGCAGATTGATGAATTTTATTTTTTTCAATACAAAATTGGCTTTGGTGATATGATTACAATAATTTGGGCATGACAGATGAACATAGCAGATTGACGAGGCATGCCCCGCCCAAACCTTTAAAAATTATAGTTAATATTCCTATATATTTTAGGAATCTATTTTAGTGTCCATCCTATATTGAAGTAGTCTGTGAAACTTTAGTATTGCAATGCAGAAAAGTTTGTACACACAAGCCTAAAAGTCAGTTAGACTTGCATACTAAAATAATTGTCAAAATTAGACTTAAGTACATTTTTTAAAATATAAAATTAGACCTACATGGTCTAGTACTCTAGTTGACACAAAAATAACAAAAAAAATCCTACTTAATTATACCAATATCTTTGAGTTATTGATGTTGTAAGAATGAACCACACGCTTACTATTGACTGTTCGAATGATATATACATATAAATTCTTGTACACTCCCCCAACCAGAATTTTTTTTACCTTCATCACTACGTGTTAGTTACAATTTTTTTCTCAGTGGGGTCCAATTTGAGAGCTAAACATATGAGTTTTTTAATGAAACTTTGTAAAAATGATCTAGACATTATAGGGACCAACTCCACAAAATTTCATGAAAAAAATTCACCCGTTTAACCCTTGAACCGGACCCCACTCAAAAAACTGAACCTAATTAAAAGAATAATACAGAGGATTGCAGAAGAAAAAGTTCACCTTATGAAAGAAGATTAAATTAAGAAAGGATTGCAGAAGATCTACTAAATAAGCATGCATGAATCCTTCTCCTCAAACGCAAGCCATGGAGGAGTTTGATATGAAGGTTAACTTGTGTCCCAATAATAATTGTAATTAATATGGTACGAGTTTAGTCTAACGTGACTCTAATTAATAAGGATTTTAACATCAATACAAACTCTATTCTAGCATATTACTATTAATAGAAGCAAAAGGTAAAACTATTTAATTTAAATCAAGATTAAAACAAAGTGCATATTTGTCAACATAAAAAAAAGAAAAAACAATTGAGTTATTTGTACTTTTATATATAGTATGGATGAGAATGGTAAAAATGAGTTATCAAGTACACTCTTGTCGGTGGATCTGATCTTTAGAAAGAACTTGAAGATTTTTCTTTCCAGAGTTGATAGTCTCTTGGAATTCAGGTCTCTCTAACATAAGGCTGGTCTTCTCTTGCTTCAGGTCTTTTCAAGTAAATCTTGTGTTTTGATTGAAAAATAAATGGTATATGCGACAAAATCAAGAACATTCTTCTTCTCGTGTTTGTTCTTCCTTTTTTGCTCTCTCGTGAAGGGAAATGCCAGTTTTCAATAGTTGGACCAAAATACCCTTAATAATGGTCATGTGTGGTGCACATGACCCATTTTCCAACAACTTCCAAGTATTCCCAGCATGAAGGAGCAAACTGAAATGCGGGAGATAGTTTAGCACAGTATGCGCGATTTTGAGTACAAGGGTTATTTTGGAACTCCGGCAATAGTTTAGGGGGTGTTAACCATGATATTCATTACGGTTTCTTCTCCTAAGGGCTTAAGCTTTTGGGAGAGATGGTTACTAACATGGTATCAGAGGTTGGTTTTTAGGGAGGTCTAAGGTTCAAGCCTTGGCACCTCCATTCCCCATTTGTTAATCCGAAATTCGAAATTTGTTTGCTCTCCATGTGCGAGTATGGGGTCGCACGTGAGGGAGGGTGTTAACCATGATATTCATTACGGCTCCTTCTCCTAAGAGCTTAAGCTTTTGGGGGATATGGTTACTAACAGGGGGCATATGCCTAGTCTACTCAATATATTATATATATTATATGAAGGTCATTAACCACCGACCAAGAAGAACAGCATAACTGCTAATATGGAGGAAAGGAAATTCAGTATTGATGCCACGAAAACTTAAGTAAGAAAAACTTACTTTCCATGGGCAGTTTCTCCAGAAAGCATGACAGCATCAGCACCTTCTCGTACAGCAATTGCAATGTCAGAAACTTCTGCCCTTGTAGGGGTTGGGTGATTAATCATGCTCTCTAGCATGTTTGTTGCCACTATCACAGGTTTCTGCATGCTCCTACACCTTCTTATTATATCTTCCTGTTTAAACAACAATTTATCATTCTTTAATTCTAATCTTGATTTGCAAACCTTAAGATTTAAAAACAATATGTATGTGAATATGTATTTGACTTTATGCTGGTCATCTGAGATAAAAAAAGGTATGTTGCTAGCGATAGAATTCCCATAGACATAACCCCAACTATCAGAATGACTACAGACTTGTTAGCAGGAAATTTTTTCACTGTAACATAGACTTAAAGTTAATATTAAGTGCACTTCATAGTGTGCGATACCTACTTACTCCCTCTGTCCCTAATTAAGAGTCAATATTTAACTTTCACAATTTTAAGAATGCACTAAGTTCTCGCAATCAATGTTTAGACAAAATTTGTTTCTCATCATGAATTTTTGTACTTTGATTATGTTATGAAAAGGAAATTGGACTCTAATTTTGGGACATCCCAAAAAGGAATAGTGGACTCTTAATTTGGGACAGGGAGAAGTAGAATGTTTTTGTTTTGTGGAAAACTCATTTTAATTTATGTGGAGTACAGTTCCACTGTCATGATTGTTGAATAAATTTAAGAGAAACAAATTTAGCTTGTAGCCTACGAAGCATGGATACTCTGCCGGGGGCCACGAATCCTTCCTGATTCGTGTCCGATACATGATACACCCCGATACATGGACAATATGCGAATTAGAGAGTATCGGTTCTAATTTTATTTTTGTAATCCCGATATGTCCCGACACATTAATCTGGTATGTTGAAGCGGTTGATGTTGAGTCAACTTTGTGATATTGAGTTGATTATGATTGTTATCTCTATATTCTTCTTTTGTTTTCTCTTATTCTATGGAACTATTTAGTCTACGTATGCTTTATGCTTTGATTATGTGGTGAGTGGTGACAATGATCATGTTGAGTATTTGGATTATTGATGCAATCTAGCTTCATTTTGTTTAATTCTTAAATATCTATAATGTTTATTGCATATATATATAATTAAGAACATATCCCCGCGTGTTGTATCCTATATTTTGGAAAATTTTTGAATCGCGTATCGTTTCGAAACGGGATTCTCGTATTGTGTCCGTACTTGTAGTAAAATCATGTGAATAAGGAAAGAATCAACTAAATGTATCATGTTTTATAACACAGCCACTTTGATATTAACCTAAAATAGTAAAACCATCCTCTATTCACAAGACTTCAACGTTTATAGTGATAGAAAAGGCGAGTGAAATGTAAAGGGGATCAAGTTCATTTATTAGCATCAAAACGTACCTGCAATAAAGGGACTTCCTCAATTGGAAGTTCAGCTCCAAGGTCTCCACGGGCCACCATTGCCTATTAGCAATTATAATCACAAAGCTTAGAAACATAAAATCAAGATCCTTAACAGTCCCAACATTTGAAAGATGTGATAACTTGCGGCACAACAAATGTTAGGTTAAAAAAATACAGACATGCATAGGTGAAGAATTTAGTACATTGTTTAGTGCAACGTCAAGGATAAAAATGTATTAACATATGTAAGTGTTTCTGTTCATAAATCCTGGTAGTTGAATTTGGGCGGGTAAGAGGCTTGCTGGTAATCGATGGTACCAGCATCAAATGGAAAGACAAATTAGCACAGGCAATGGGTCTATCTAAAAGAAAGGCAAATGCAACTATACCAGTTTTAGTACATACATAAACTAGAAATTTAAGGTAAAGTTTCTTGAGTGTAATCTATATCATAGTAGTGGTAGTGGTAATAGTTGTGGTCGTAGTAGTAGTAGTAGTAGTAGTAGTGTGTTAAAGAGTTGGTGTATAAGAATGATTATAAGCACAAACAACAGCAAAAAGGGCAAAACATATATAGTTCATTAAGCAACCAGATAAGAGTTAAGAATATCAAAGCTAACCCCGTCTGAAGCAGAAAGTATTGAATGAAGATTTGGTATAGAATCCGCACTCTCAATCTTTACAATCACATTAATATCAGCATTGCAGCCTGCAAATGAGGATTAAATTTTCAGCTGAAGAAAAATATTACAGAGATATACAAAAATTGTATCCAAGTAATTAAGGGTCACAGATCTACTTTTGAGATAAGCCTTCAACTCATGGACCACCTTAGAATCCTTCACAAAAGAAACAGCATAGAAGTCAACTTCATTGTCCACGCCAAATTTGATATCTTCCCAGTCCTTGTCTGTAGAGATGACATTTAATTTGAATAAAACAATTAACAAAAACATAAGTGGCATAGTAGTTAGAAAATTAGTTAACTTACATAGAAGCAAGGTTCAAGTCCTGATGCAAGAAAACTTTTTAATTGAAAAAGAAGATTGGAAGGGTAAAATAGGCATTTCAAAAATATGACACGGCTTCATCTGGTGGTTGAAATGGGTGCTCGTTTTAGATATTAGTATAGATAGAACAAAGTCAACTGAAATAAAAGGACTTCAAATTAGCAGGAGTTGCAACGTAGAAAATAGATAAACCTGTTATTGAAGGTAGAGTTGCACTTTTCCCACGCACGTTTAAATGTCGCCTAGATTTCAGTTCCCCGCCATCAATTACAGTGCATTTCACTGAATCCTTTGTCTTTGATTTCACAGCCAATGACATCATTCCACCTGGCACAGAGGAACAGCCATGAACTCTGATTTCGAAATACAACTTGAGTTAGGCCTGTCAATGGATCGAATTTCTGCTCGAAT